>CBVK0100603882.1:0-16479 GCA_900067695.1 Picea abies | reverse complement strand
TAATTCTGCAAGAAATGTGCATGTAATAATTATTGTTAGAACATGCATAACATAAAACATTTCATCAATTCAAATACAGGTTATTCTTCTCATAAAATTATGAAGAACACAATGATCCAATTCACAATATGATTCCTTAAAAGCATTATCCTCTTAAACATATTTCCAATGGTTGTACTCATGCCTCAATATAAGTTTTGAGTGAAAACTTACAACATTTACAAGTTGCAATTTTCCACTCACTTACAACTACATAAATCTCTTTATTATGTTTTGAGAAATTATAATACCTAATTAAAAATTATGGGTGAATAAATGTCTTCTCCCGCTCAAGGCCTTTCCAACAATTATTCATTTGCTCAAATCTTAGCTCTGAGTTGAAAGTTATGGTCTGGAGAAGTTTTGGTTGTTTTTCTCAATTTACCCATGTATGTTATAGATGTCTTCCTTCTCTTCCTGCACAATTTTACATACCCAAATCCTAAATATGGCTCCATGGTTGTATTCTATGGATCATAATATTTTCATATATTCCTCATGTGCCCCAAATGAACTTCTGAGAAAGGAGTTATGCCCTATGGAAGTAATCTAGTGCCAAAATTTTAGCTTAACTGCTTTAGCTGTAATTTTCTCATACGAGCTCTATTTTTCACCTGGATTAGCTCATTGGATAATTCTCTCCAATCTATTTTATCTGAGCTGTAAATACAAAGTGTATCTTGGTACACTCTATTCTTGAGGGTTTTGATTTCCTAAAAACATCGTTTAGAGCCTAAAAATCACCCCACAAGTTAATGGCCTTCAAAAATATGAAAAATTAAGAGAATTTATTATAAAACTAACTATTTTATTATTGTAAGAACCTTTTAAATATGCTTTGTTGATCCCAAATCAGGTGAAATATGATTTGTTGATCTACTAAACCTTTCCAAACCCCGCAAATCAATTTCCATTGTCGATCGGTAACTTAAGACAATCGAGACTGTTGATCCGAGTTCCATTGACGATCGTTCGATCGACGATTCTCTTTGGAAAAAAAAATTCTCACAAATATCCTTGACACATGAACTTCGGTCACTTCTATTGGAAAAAACTTGCAAAATGTCTCTGAGCCAAACGACCCGACCATCGACCATTTTCCATTGATGATTCCCTTTGGAAAAATGAAACACCTTACCGATTCAACCAACTTGACCATCGGTCATGAGCCATTCCTGTTGACTGATGAAAACATTTCTCTAGCTCGCTTGACCCGACCATAAGCCATGAAATTTTCTTTGTTGATGTCGAAATTGATGACATGACATCACACATGCATACTGATGTGGCATGACATATAGAATATAACATGGCATCAGGTTGGCATGGCATGAAACATTGATGCTGACATAGCATGACACATCATCACCCTCTTTTATTAAAATTCCATTGGCCATTTCTCTTGGTCGACCCAAAAACACTCACCAGATTGGCCAACACTTGACCATCGACCATCGACGATTGATACTTTATCCTGATCGATCAAACACTTTTCTAAATTTGTTTAAATGTGACCATCGATCCATCAAACATTTTCATTTTTGACTGAACACTTCGCCAATCTAACCGAACCAACCATCAACCATCATGCCTTGAGGATTTCATTTGGACAACACAAACACATAGAAACATTTTGACTAAAAATCAGATGAAATTGTTCGGTTGATCTATTATAAAAAATAATATTGACCGTTGATTGGCTCCAACCTTCCAATAGTTGAAATGAATCTGGATCGTCGATTTGTTTCATTTTACCAACTGTTGAAAAACAAATCTTGGTCATTTCTATGCTCAATATTCCAAATGGTTGAAACATTATAAAATATTTAAATTTATCAAAATTAATCTAGGTCATTGATCGTGAGATCAAAAATTATCTCGACCGTCGATTCAATGATATCCTTGCAACTCTACATTGGCCATTAAAAAAAAAAATTGATCTTCCAAGTCAAATTTAACTCTACAAATTTGCATATCGATGTCATTAAACCTTTGTTTGATGGTTGTGAGGTAAATATGACCTGAATTTGCTCACAAATTTGGGGATTTCGCTCCATTTTTCTTTGTTTTCCCCCAAATTCATCACAGACAAAATATGTAAAAGTGAATTGCACAATTCGCACCCATATTGCCCCATACAATCCCATTGTTTGAACCAAAAGTTGTGACACCATAATATAACATCCTCCATCCCAAATGAGGTCCATTATGTGCGGAAAACTCATAAAAAATAAAAATTTATGTTAACTAAATTCATATATGCTATTAGCTACAAATTACAACCATATTTAACTGTAGTCTATTACCATTATTTATATACATCTGTATCTTGCTAGAATCACATGTGAATGCAGTAAACAATTTATCACAACAACATATAAATTATTCTCCATTACAAAGTTAATGCAGAAAAAATAAACTCATAATGTAGACAAAAAAAGATAAAACACTTATCTTTTACGAACAATTTTCTAACCAGTTTCTTGGGACAGATGTTCCACCCAACCATATAATTTTTTTTCCAAATCCCAATAGAAATTCACCCCTGATCTGGGGCTGGTAATTCACAAAAGAGGGTGGTCTCTCATTGTCCACTCACAACTCAAAATTCTTACAACCCACTGGCATTCTCATACATCTATCCTAATTTTCCACAAACTCTCTTCCTCTTGACCTACCCAACCCAAGGAATATAACTCTTCACTGATCCAAGTTCATCGAGAATCCCCTTCATTTATTAGGGTCTCTATGGCACAGGTAACTATGTATCTCTCAACTAGGAACTAAAGGGAACTTGCTACCATGAAAACTACCAACAAAAAACAACAAACACTTGTTGTTACAATGAAATTCACTAGGGAGTTCACTCTACAGGACTGACAACCTCTTTTTTCATTATTTAGCTCCAAAATGCTCCAAATATGCTCTGG
The DNA here is from genome assembly GCA_900067695.1 of Picea abies. Classification (NCBI taxonomy): domain Eukaryota; kingdom Viridiplantae; phylum Streptophyta; class Pinopsida; order Pinales; family Pinaceae; genus Picea; species Picea abies. The sequence continues at coordinate 13,510 of CBVK0100603882.1, read as the reverse complement.
CATGCGCCAAATTCTCCCTCCATGGCTACTCCATCTCATAAGCTATTGATTTTGATCTCTTCTTGTTTTTTGTGAAAAAAATTGACTCTACAAAACCGTTGTAGCTCCCCATATGATTTTTTCTCTCTTTGGATTATTTGATTGACTCACACACTTCCCCAAGATAATTTTACTCATCTCCCATACTTTCAATCAATATGGGATGTGAGTTCTCACACCCACCCCCTTACATGAATTCAATGATTGGATTTGGGGACACTCAATCAGAAAATAGATTTTAATACATAATGATAATATAATTCATGAAAGTGGGTGGAATTAATAGACATGGGTAATTTTCCCTTGAAACACTCTTTTAAACATTCTCCTAGACCCTCCCCTTGATTCTGGATTGATCCAACCCCCATCTCTATCCATGTCCCCTTAACAACTAACATCGAATTTTATTATTAAAATTCAAATATACATTTTGGATATACATCACTTGGCCATAGCCACAAATTATATATTCATTAAGCATTAATTAAACTAGGGATTATAGTTGGGATGCCATTGTTTCAAAATCTAGGATTGAATGGGTCACCGAACGTGAATGGGTTCTGTAATATTTTATTTAATGAAAGTTTGTGTTTCAATAATTAAATGATTTAGCTATCCTAATGAATATTGAAAACAATTTTGAGTAGGATCAATAGAAAGAATGGAGTCCTATATCAAGACTACTTACCATGGCACTTGCATCTAAGGTACCTTATAGGATGAGCACACTAGAGTTGGTGGAGTTAAAAATACAACTAAAGGAAATTATAGACAAGGGGTATATTAGGCCTAGTGTATCCCTGTAGGGAGAACCATACTTATTTGTAAATAAAATCAATGGCAGTCTTAGACTTTGTATTGACTATAGACAGTTAACTAACATGACCATCAAGAATAAATACTGTTTCCTAGAACTATTGATCTTTTTTATCAACTCAAAGGGGATACAATGTTCTCTAAAATAGACTTGAGGTCTCAGTACCATCAAGTCAAAATTAAAGATGAAGATATTCATAAGACTGCATTCAGGACAAGATACGAGCACTATGAGTTTGTGGTGGTGCCTTTTGTATTTACCAATGCACAAGCCACATTTATGTGTTTGATGAATAGTATTCTAAGAAAATATTGGGATGGGTTTGTTATAGTATTTATTGATGAAATTCTATTCTATTCAAAAACACAATAGGAGAATGAGGAACAACTCATATTGGTGACGCAGGTGTGATTTCTTCCAAAATAAATCCAATATTTGGGTCATGTAATTTCAGGAGATGGAGTAGAAGTAGACCAAGAGATTATTAAAGCCATAATGGATTATCTAGCCCCTAGAAATTTATATGAGGTGAGGTCATTTATGGGATTAGATGGATATTATAGAAGTTTTATTAAGGGGTTTTCCAAAATCTTCCACTCAATCACTTCCCTACAAAGAAAAGGAGTGAAGTTTTTGTGGTCAACAAATTATGAAACGATCTTCCAAGAGATGAAATATCTCTTGACCAATGCCCCTGTCTTAAAAATTATAGATATTGATAAAGATTTATTGGTTTTTACAAATTATTGTAAATAAGGACTTGATGGAGTCCTCATGAAAGAAAGACATGTGGTCTTCTATGAATCAAGAAAGATAAATGAGCATGATAAGCATTATGTCACTCATGAATTAGAACTAGTAGCCATTATGCATGCCTTGCAGATGTGGAGATACTATTTACTTGGAAGAAGGTTTGTATTAATGACAGACCATAGTGGGCTAAGGTACTTATTTTATCAACTATGTTTAAATTCCATACAAGCTAGAATAATGGATCTAATCATGCCTTTTAATTTTGAAATCAAACACATCAAATGAAAAGAAAATCAAGTGGTAGATGTACTCAACAAAAGAATGGAGACAATCCCATTAGAAAAAATAAGGACATGTAAACTTGATATATAGAAACAAATCCGAAATTACCTATGGGGTTATGAACAATTCAACTCAATAAAGGAAAGTTTGCAGGAAGAGCCAAAAGGGCAGAAACATGAAGGATATCACCTCACATAGGATGGGATTTTGATGTGAAATAAAATATTGTACATACCCAATTCTATTGAGATGAAAAATCTCATTATGGGCAAGTTTCATAGGAGACCCTATGCACGTCATCCAGGTTATTAACAAGTCAAGGTTAAGCACAAACACCAAGCAAGTTTGTTGTAGCTAGTGTAGATTCCAAATTATGGAAATGAGAGATTATTTCCATGGATTTCACCATGGGATTACCAAGAAAAACAAAACAACATGATGCAATCATGCTAGTGATGGAAATTTTGATTAAGGAAACTAGATTTATCCCCATTAAATCCACTTATAAAGCAACAAATGTTGCTGATATTTTATAAAATGATTTTTTAGTTTGCATGGCATGCCCAAGACAATTATTTCAGATTGGGATGTGAAATTCACATCAAATTTCTGGAAAATTGTATTTATAAGCTTCAAAATTCAGTTGGATTTCAACACTTCTTACCATCCTCAAACATATGGAAAACCTGAGAGGGTAAATAGAGTGTTGGGATATATCCTGAGGGTGTATGTTATTCACCAACCTAAGAAATGGGAGGAATTTTTCCCTTTGCTATAATTTTCTTACAACAACGACTATCAAGAGTCATTGAAAATGGTCCCTCTTGAGGCTTTATATGGAAGAAAATGAAGAGTTCCAATCAGATGGGATATTCAGTTGGATAGGATTACCCTTGGGACCGATATGTTAAAGGAAATCGAGTAAGAAGTAGTAAGAATTAAGAAAAATATGAAAGTGGCTCAAAATAGGAAAAGGAGCCATACTGACAACCAATAGATTCATAAAGAGTTCAAAATACGAGATCATGTGTATTTCAAAGTCAAGTCAAATATGATCTCCCTAAGGATGGGAAATTGTGCCAAGATGGGACCCCACTACTTTGGACCTTTTCATATTCTTGAAAGGGTGGGGTCGGTGACATACCTACTTTCTCTACCTCCCACTATCAAATCCCATAACGTATTCCATGTGCATTTGTTAAAGAAATATGTTCATAATATTAATGATACTATTGATTGGATTGTGATCCTAGAGGAGCCAAAAGGAGACTTTCAGCCTGAGCCTCAACCTATCTGAGAAAGGAGAGAGACATTGCTCCAGAATTGAGCCATCAAGAAAGTCAAGGTGTAGTGTAAACATTTTGAAGCATATAACGCAACATGGGAGTTGGAGGATTCCATGAAGGTGGCATACCCATTTTTTTTTCCTGTATAAAGACTATTTATATGGGTAGTAAAATATCGAGGACATTGTTTTTTTTTTAATGGGGAGGGGAATGTAACACCTTCTTTTCCAATAGTTTGTAATTACAAGCTATGAATTAAAGACTATTATTTAAAGAAAATGTATTACATTTCTATTTAATGAGAAAGTGATAACAATCTTACTTAAGGGTGAAGCCTCAAAGTACTGACCATGATACCATAAGAGGAAATATGGTAAGGGGTTTGGGGAAGTACCTTTCTTTCGAAAATAGTTCTTCCTAATTTATTTCTCTCTTTTCCCCTTTCCCAAAAAAATGAGTTAATGTAATGGAGACTATTATTTGAGCCACCAATTAGCCACCTTAATGGAATCATGGAATATGGATAGGATAGCTAAATAATGTCATCCTTGGGTATGACAAGGTACACACCCCATTTTGGGAGTTGACCCACAAGTGCCTATGGGAATAATCAAGAAAGAACACATGTGGAAGGTAGAGAGAAGGGGAAGTAATTAGAAAAAGAATGAGGGAGAACAAATGTTTTTCTATGTTTGAGTTTGATTATGATTCGAGCATCTAGGAACCCAGGAGCTCAAACTAAGAAGGAGGGTCATGAATGAGGCATTTGATAGCTAGGAATTGGCACTGAGAGGGAGGGCATTGAAAGGAATCCCTGTGCACTTAAAAAAAATGAGAAGAAAAATTCATAGATTTGTGGAGACCCTAGGCTAGGCGAATCATGGGATAATTCCTATTGTGTGATGCATAATGAAGGAGGATGGAAATAACTCATGTAAATCCTTCTGAAAGAGATTTGAGGTTTTCCTGGTGGTATCATGGTCTAGAATGGGGGTGAGCTGCTGTAGAAACTTCTAGTTAAATAGAGCCTATGGTTGGGAGGAAAGACATACACCCTAATTTGGATGATTTTACCATTATTTACCCTAAAAATAGATAACTCTCTCTGGTGTTTTTTTGCACTTATAAATATATGTGTATTAGTATAATTTCTATGAAAATTTGCATAGCTCACTAAGTAAATCTGAAAGGAATGAAATGAATACCCAAGTTAGTATTCTATGTATGCTTATTAATTGATTACTACTTAATATCTTTCTAAATTTTGTAATTGATAGGAAATGTTTGTGCTTTGTGTTTTACCTGAAATGTTTTATGCATGGTTATTGTTGGTTATGGTAAATTGTATTTTGTTCATGGTAATTGTTTGATCATAATGAAAGAATATGAATACTGACTTGAATGAAGTGTTTAAATATTCCCCAAAAGAGTTGATGAATTTATGGTAATGATTGTGTAAGGAATGACATAGGAGGCTTCTAACCCTGTGTGTTCCCTGCTCATGAAATGGAAAGCTTGCAAGATGTAAAATATTCGATAGGAGGTCTAGAAGGACATTGGGAGTGATAAGTCCATAAATAAGTCCTTAACCCATTCAAGTTACTATTAGAACTAGGAAAAAATGGTAGTTGTTGGATCATAAGGGAGGATAAACAATCGTCATATGATCACCACTGAAGAATAAGAACCAGGCGTAGAGACCTAGTTAACTGAGTCATTGGAGAACCACAAGCCCAGACCCTCTAGTTAACATAACCTCGATAATCTTAGTGTCCAGTTGGGAAAGTTTCCAAGAAGGGATCTAATTTGTTTCCTTGTGTGCATATGAGCACATAGAAGAAGGTGGGAACACATGCGAGTGACATCATGGTGCCACAGAGTATGAAAAGTGTTAGCTTTTGATTGGAATGGGTTGAGTGTGGGCCCTATGTTAGGTGTAATCCTTTTGGTTATAATCCCTTAATACTAACCATTGGACAGGTGGGTGGTTGATCTTGATTTTCTGATCACTGTAGGAGGATAAGAACCATAGGTGGGTATATCCCAAACTAAATTAATCACTAGATACACAAAGCACTAGAGATTCTATAATTAAGGTTGTTTGGAAATTTCAATTCCTTGGACCCTAGTTGAATCATGATTCTAGCATAGGTTTCCATAAAGAGCGCAGGTAGAGACATGATGTCAGCTACCATGAGGTAGTGTCACATCAATGTACCTGTCATTTCAAGTGGTATGCCACATCGGACCATGTGTCAAGCCACATCATCCTTCCATGAAAATATACCAGGTCAACTAACACACATCGCGCCACACGTCAAGCTATGTCATTGTGCAACATCACCCTAGTTTCCAACCAATTTTTGAGGTGTCATTACAAGTGGCATGCCATGTTAGGCCTATGTTTCTTGGCTTCCAATTGGACAACCATATTGAGTGTTTGAAGAAGAAGGATTTTGAGATCCTATGGATCTCGATTTCTAGTTAATTATTTATTCTGCTCCCAATTTTTGATGTAATCTTTGGAGACATAGAACCATAGTCTCCTAGTCGAGAATGTTTTTTAGTTCATGGTTACTGGGGCTCGGACCACCAGACACTCGGAAGCTTTCAGGAGTTTCTTTCTTGGGAAGTTTGGTTCCTGGATTTCCGGTTAAGTGAAGTTATGTGTGAAGGGTTCCAATGGTCCTGTGATAGTTACGTTGGATTGCCATATAGGGGTTTCATACCCAAACACGTCATCTCTCATGCTAGTCAATGTCGGATGGATGGGGTGATGTAGGCTTTTAGGTGGGCAAACAACCCAAAACTTTAAGAGTCCCTAACTTTAGAGCCAAGAGTTGTATTTTTACATATTCATAGATGTCGGAAAGCTCTCAATGAGGTGAACTGGATTATGAGATCACCATTGAATTTAGAGGTACCATTAAGAAGGGTGGTTTTTAAGAAAACAAAAAGATGAATTATTACACACAACCAACTAATTAAGAAATGTTAGGGGGTCAGGAGTATTACAAATACTTATATATATATATGTGTGTGTGTGTGTGTGTGTGTGTGCAATTCCTTTTAAACATGAAGTTGACACGTGAAATTTAAAATTGTGTGTGCAATTCCTTTTAAACATGAAGTTGACACGTGAAATTTAAAATATATATTAATAACAAAAAAAAATAATGTATAACTAAAATATTTCAATGTCGACTTTAAGTAAGATATTTCATATATATATATATATAAACAATCGTCATCTGATCACCACTGAAGAATAAGAAACGGGGGTAGAGACCTGGTTAACCGAGTCATTGGATAACCACAAGCCCGAACCCTCTAGTTAACATAACCTTGATAATATCAGTGTCTGGTTGGGAAAGTTTCCAAGAAGGTATCCAATTTGTTTCCTTATGTGCATATGAGCACATAGAAGAAGGTGGGAACACATGCGAGTGACATCATGGTGCCACCTAGTATGACAAGTGTTATCTTTTGATTAGAATGGGTTGAGTGTGGGCCCTATGTTAGTTGTAATGGTTATAATCCATTTATACTAACCGTTGAATAGGTGGGTGGTTGATCTTGATTGTCTGATCACTGTAGGAGGATAAGAAGCATAGGTGGGTATAGCCCAAACTGACATAATCACTAGATACACAAAGCACTAGAGATTCTACAATTAAGGTTGTTTGGAAATTTCAATTCCTTGGACCCTAGTTGAATCATGATTCTAGCATAGGTTTCCATAAAGAGAACAGGTAGAGACATGATGTCAGCTACCATGAGGTAGTGTCACATCAATGTGTGAAGGGTTCCAATGGTCCTGTGATAGCTACATCGGATTGCCACATAGGGGTTTCATACCCAAAACATCATCTCTCACGCTAGTCAATGTCAGATGGATGGGGTGATGTGAATCCATGCGGGTTTTTAAGCGGGCAAACAACCCAAAACTTTAAGAGGCCCTAAATTTAGAACCAAGAGTTGTATTTTTACATATTCACAAATGTTGGAAAGCTCTCCATGAGGTGAACTAGATTATGAGATCACCATTGAATTTAGAGGTACCATTAAGAAGGGTGGTCTTTAAGAAAACAAAAAGAGGAATTATTACACACAACCAACTAATTAAGAAAGGTTAGAGGGTCATGGGTATTACAAATACTTATATATATGTGTGTGCAATTCCTTTTAAACATGAAGTTGACACGTGAAATTTAAAATATATATTAATAACAAAAAAAATAATGTATAACTAAAATATTTCAATGTCAACTTTAAGTAAGATATTTCATATATATATATATATATATATATATATTATAATTAAAACATTTATGTGATGTGTTACGCAATATGAAGTATATGTGTAGTGTTTTTTGTGCTCAACGAGAATTTGAGAAGTGGAATTTAGAAAAATATTAATAACAAAATAACTTTTTCAATGTGCACCATAAATTAAATAATTCAATATTTTTCTTTAGAAAATATTTCAATATCAACTTTATGTAAAAGATCAATAAAATATCAATATATCAATAATAATTCGTTATAAAATGATTTGGCACTTGATTTGAACTCTACATTAAAATGATTTGATGCATTGATTTTTGATGATATAGAGTAAAATGATTTAGTGTATTGAATAAATTGAGATCACATTTCAAAACAAACAAGTTGCATCTATTTAAGAAACTATTATGTGAAGGTATCTATATTAGTATGTTAAAGGTTGGGCTAGTTACATTACTTTGCACCATAAATAAAATAATTCAATATTTTTCTTCAAAATATTTCAGTATCAACTTTATATAAAAGATCAATATATCAATAATAATTTATTATCAAATGAGTTGGCACTTGATTTGAACTCTACATTAAAATGATTTGATGCATTTATTTTTGATGATATAGAGTAAAATGATTTAGTGTATTGAATAAATTGAGATTACATTTCAGAACAAACAAGTTGCATCTATTTAAGAAACTATTATGAACCGAAGCGATTTGACTCCTAAAGTCGATGAAGGTATACATACCCTACCTCCCTCTGGATTTGAACTTCTGACCTCTTACCATGAAACACTTGTTCTTAACCATTAAGCTCACTATATAATGGGAGATACTATCAAACCTGGCTTTGATTTTCTAAGCAATTGAAGACTATTTCTCTATATCTTCATGCATCAAGAAAGGTCATATCCTCCTAAATGAAAATCTTTTCTCAATTTTTTTTAAAATTTAAAAAATATTTTTATTTCAATAAATTTACAAGATAAATCCAAAATTAACATAAATTTACACTAATTTTATTTTAAAACTTATTTATAAAAATATAATAAAAATTATGCTAAAGAAAAGAAACATAAAATCAACATACAACATTTTAGTTACTTCTTTATTCCAATCATTATTGTAATCCATGGAGTAAAATTTTCTAGATATGGAAAAGGTGTGAATGAAAGTTACTTATTTTTACTTATTATTTTTCTTTTAAATTGAAATGTTTGTGGAGAGTTTTTTTTTATATTAATTTTAGTTATTATTTATTTCTCAATCTATTATAAGATTAATTGATGAAATATTATTTATAATTTATTACAGAAATTTGAGTAAACATAAATTAAATTAAAAAGGAGATAAAAATATTTGTTTATAAATTATTATACATTTTGTATTTAATAAATAAAGACGGAAATCAAATTTATATATTTTTGTAGGATTTTTCTCAGTTCATTTATTTTCCTAAGTCAAAAAAACGTCACTCCCAAAATGGAAGTTTCGATTTCTAAAGCTATGTTTCAAACATTTTAGAGGGTTGAATGAAAACAAGGTTTTAGAGGGGTCTATGAGGGTTGAACGAAAACGAGATTTTAGAGGCGTGAATGAAAAGTTAAAAAGTGTCACACGTGTTTTATTTGATTTCATTTTAAGGCATGACACGTTTATTTATTTTAATATTCTTTGGTATGAACTTTCATGCAAAAATGAATGCTTTTGTACTTGTAAATGACAAAATATTCGATGAACAAGCGTTTAGATCGGGTTAACATGTAGGAGTTTTGGTTGTGACTAATATTAATGGTGTAAAGATTAATAAATAGAATTGAGTGTTAAAAGTTGACAGTTAAAGGGGATGAATAAGGATTAAGATTAAAGATTATGGGTTTATATTGAATAATAAGGGTTAAGAAGAAAAAGTCTAGGGTGAAAGGGTTAGGGATAAGTGTTAATTGTTTGATTTTAAAGTTGAGGGTGTACTACTATTACACATGAACCTACCATAGAGTGACCTTTAGAATCACTAGGAGTGCTTTTTTTTTAAATTTCCATGTTGTTTTTAGGGGCATTGTGCTTTGTATTGCAATATGTAGTGGTTGCACTAATAATTTTGATGCAGGTTATGCGTCATACTATTCATGATAGCATCATGTTTTGATTAGATAGCAAGGGAAAACCCCACGAGGAGGACACATCTCTCCATCAAGAAACACCTAACTTAGTCCACAAAAACTCAATAATGCCCAACCCTTAGGGGCAATGTTCCTCATTTCCAATTATTTTAGTTAGTAGTTATTGATGTGTAGCATGTAGTGGCATATTTTCAAGCTTTGGGCTATGTGTAGGAGTTGTTTATTGTTTCTTTTGCAATACTTGGGATGTGTGCATCTTGAGTGGACACATTGTCTTTCTATATAAAATTCATTTGGCCAACGTTATAAACTAAGCCATTTTTCCTCGAGGCTTTCATATTCTCTTATTATTCTTGATATTTCTATTACTCTTAGGTTAATTGCTACTTCAGGCTGTGTGCTTCACTTTTTTGAGAGGTTGAGATCTACATCACTTGGAATTTGAGCAATGATATAGGCCTACTTATTCTTTAACAATATGTTTCTAGCCTCATCATCACACCCATGATTGCCATTTTTGAGTAGCAGAAGTTTATATTTGGTTCTTTTGGAGTGTGCCCTCCCACCCAAATCTATGTCAACAAATGCTTTAAAATATATCCTTACTTCAACACAAAATTGAAGTGGAAGTATTTCTTAAGCAAGAAGAAATCAATATATCTGGTTCTTTCAGCATAACCCTCTCACCCAAATTTCCCTTGGCATTGTTTCAAGTTAGATACCAAATTTTTAGTTTTTTTTCTCTTGGAAATCAATTCCACATCCTATATCGTTGTGTTCCAACATGTGATTTCTATTTTTTTGGTGCACCCTTGATACGGATTTGTGAGAGGAATGAAATGAATAACATATTGAATATAATAACACATAGATATGTAGAAAAAAAAACATATATCCAATGAACAATAACTTTTATTGAATAAATAAAATAGGCTGAAACTGTAAAACTATAGAACTGAAAGCAACTTGCTTGAATGATGGTAGCTATCTCTGAGAAGAGATGTGGTTGTTACATCCATTCGTCTGAGTGGAATGATTACAATGAGGCTCCAAAGGAACTTTTAACATTACTCATGAATTCTAAAGCCCTAGACATCCAAAAACCTAACCCTCGGATATGAAACGCCAAACGTTATGTCGGCCCTGATGGGTAAGTTGGTACCTCAACTTATAAGGGTCATAAATTTTGCATACGACATATGTTTTAGTGTGTGATAGCCTGTTGGAAAGTTCTTTTCGATAACTACACATTATGTCATCAAACTTTGACTTTTTCTACATTTTGAATGTGGCAAGACAAGAAAAAACATTTTTTATGGCCCCAAAAAGGCCTTGGAAGTACAGAAAGATGTAATGACATGAAAATTTTCAAAACAAGCCAGTTGGAATAAGTGTGTGCCCATTAATATCAAACTAGATGTTGTGTAGGGATTCAAGACAACCCCGAAAGTGCATAACCCACAATTACAAAGAAATTTCATTATTACAAATAAATGTTTTGAACAAAAAACTTTCAAAATGAGCTAGTTAGAATAGGTGGGTGGCCACCAATATCCACTTGAATCAATCATCACCCCTTAGGAAGAAATGGTGTCCATTACGTTGAGTCACCCCATCATGTGAGGAAATTTCTAATGAATTTGGCCCCAGGTGAGCCACTTGTCTTGGTACAAGATCTTCCCTACCTTGACAACCCGATAAAGTTGGATCCTTTGTTGGTGAGTTCCCTTGACCTGTGTGTCTGGTATCTGATCAATGGATGTTTGTTCCATGTAGTCAGGGCTGAGCTCTATTAGTTTCAAATGTTTTGGGATCTCTGAGCTGTCCAATAATGGTGGAAAATATGGTCGAAGGAGGTCCACATTGCACATTGGGTGCAAGCCAAGGAAGGGTGGAGAGTTGAGATCGAAAGCATTGTCTCCATTGTCTCCCACAACCTTGGTGATAGTGTAAGTCCCATAGAAAAGTGGACAGAGCTTTCGATGGGGCCCTCTAAGGTACTCTTTCTGTAAATGTAACAAAACCTTGTCTCCCACCTGAAACTTGTGTGGTACCTGGTGTTGATCATGACATTGCTTATACTTAGCATTGGCTTTCTACAAAATCTCATGTACTTGTTAGTGGATGTGTTGAATCCTCTCAATGAATCTGGTGTCTTTTTCAACCTCATACTGAACATGGGAAGATTATTCATGTGTGGTTGCAAGAGGTAGTGAAACATCAATGGGACCCATGGGTTGGATGTGCCCCTTTTGATGTAGCTCTTAGATCTTGCACTTGATTTCATCATTTTTCATCAGTGAGCAACAATATCATGGTCCATTAGGAAAAGGTTCACCAGGGGTTAGATCAATTGGATGCTTGACTTGGTAGTGCGTCGGTACCCTAGCGGGTGAGGAGAAGACATCTTTGTACTCTTCCATGATCCTGTCCACTTGCTTCTACTGCAAAGAGAGACTCTGTGTAGAGGTCACGGATGTGGCGGTGAACTTCTACTCACTATGAGCATGGATCACAATGAATATGAACTTCCTAGTCTTTGAAATGACCTTACTACATTTCTTAGAAGAGATTAAAGAAATAGAGGTAGGCAACACTATCTCTGGTATCCTGTACAATTGTCTACCCAAAGTAATAATAACACTGCGAAAGTAATAATAACACTGCGGGGTATAGACTCATACACAACATGTCGCTTCCACAAATATGGTTGGCCTAAGAGAACATCACAAAATTCAAAGGGAGAAATATCACACAATACCTCATCTTTGAAGGGCTTGATGTTGTAGGGCAAACGACACTGTTGGTTGACGTGAAGATCTGTTCCTTAGCGAAGCCAACCAATGGTGTAGGGTTGCATGTGTGGTGTCATTGGAAGGTTCATTTTCTTGATGACCTCTAGCTATATCAAGTTCTTTTGATTGCCTCTATTGGCAATGAAATGAAACATATCCCCCTCTACCCACATCTGTGAGTGAAAGAGACATTCCCCTTTGTCTGTTTTTTTTGGTTCGCTTGAGTGGAATTTGGTGGTAGCGATAGTGGCACTAAGTTCAACATAGATAATATTCTTCCCTCTTTCTGGATTTGATTCGAAGTCATAATCTACGTTTGACTCGGAAGCTTAAGCTTGGCCACCAGTGACTTCTTGGAGTGACATTATTCAATGTTGTGCCAAAGAATTTTATGGTATTCACACCACTTTCTAGTGTCCTTCTTCAACTTCTCATAACCCTTCTTGGGTTTTGATTTGGACGGGTTATCTTGAGAGTGGCCATCTTTGATTTGTCCCTTTCTTTATGGGTTGGGGTCATATTTTCCCTACTTTGGCTATGATGAGTTAGCAGATCCAAACTCTTGCCTCTTCTGCTTAAATTTTTGCTCGATCTTGACAACATAACTATAAGCCACACCTAATGATGCAATGTCAAGAAAATCCATTTTTGTTTGAATGTATCTATGCAAACAACTGCAATATTTGATCACCAAATGTGATTCAGAGTCTTTGATACCCAATTTGGTGTTTAGGGTATGGAAAAGATTGGTGAAATCTAGTACTATCTTGTCCCTTTCCTAATGCAGCATGGTCCATCTTATGTACTGGTCTTCATAGCTTCCAATAGGGTAGTATTGTTCTTTAATGACATCCCTGAAGGAATCCCATGTGGGGGAGACCACAAATATTGTAGATTTATCTATGTCCCTTTGATCTAAGTAAGTGTCCCAACAGTCTTTAACATGGGGGATGGCATTGAGTTTTGCAAAAGTAATCCTTTGCCTGTCGGAAAAATTGTGGACCAAAAAATACCCTTCGAGTAGATTCAACCATTTATCTACAACATCTGCATCTATCATTCCTTCAAATAATGGAAAATCAAAATTTACTTGTACCTTGAAGGGGTTGCATGGCCGCTTGATGAAGATGC
>CBVK0100603881.1:0-16479 GCA_900067695.1 Picea abies | reverse complement strand
TGATGTCACCAACAACACTTTTATAGGTATTCATCCTCCATGGGTAGTAACTAGAACTTTCTCCCATCCTTGATAATGGTATAAGTGTTCTTTCTCCCATCATGTACTACACAATGATCAAACTACCATGGTATCCCCAACAATAATGGTAGGCATCCATAGGGATGCATAGGGATCACATTAAACAATGTCTATGCTATGTCCTCACCGCTAAGGAAATATATATTGCATTGGTAATTCCTAATCACCTCATCTTTTCTAGAACCAAAATAAGGCTTATAGGGTTGTATATTTGTTTGTTGCATTAATCCTCATTTCTCAACCATATCAACTTTTATTTGTACTACTAGAATAAATTACAAGTTTACAACACTTACCTCTAGATTGGAAATTGGGTTTTGAAGATATCCTTCCTTGACTACCTTTCTTCCTTTAGTATCTAATGTTGTGTTTGTGCCATCTTCACTCTGCATAACATTGTTGTAGGAAGATTTATTCTCAATGGGGAAAACCCTTCCACAACGGTGCACTAGGTCTAGTACACTAAGGAACAACAATAAACGGGTGGTATATCTTTCCCATTTTTCAACAAGCACTTCAAATGAAAGGAGAACTGGGGTTTAGAAAGAAGAAAGTGGAACATACTTATGTAAGGAGACCTTTAAAGGGTCTTCCAACTTGATGTTGAGTTGGAGTGGGAGGGGGAATTTTCAACCACGATGGTCTTTGAATTTACTTATGCACAATACAACAAAACAAACCTTACCTATTTCATACAATGGTTTACACTAGACCATACTTTCTTACACTAGTTATTACCATATTCATATTAAATGATTCAATACAAGGAAAAGCATTGAAAGAACATGAACATAAATCAACAAAGTACAATGGGGGAACGAAAGACATATTTATTAATTGTGAAATTGAACTGCATGAGAAGACTACCTTGCTAGATTTTGGGTAGTCTTAAATCCTCTTTCCTTGGTTTCTTTCCTCAATGGGCTCCCTGATTCAAAATTTTCTTTCAATGTCTCCATTCAATCTTCATGGATGCCAAGGATAGATGAAGAAAAAAAATGGCAATATAACATTAATATGTCCAACAGATCATCATTTATCAAAATATTGGCCCACGATCTTGAAGATAGTGTGTAGGAGTCTTTTTATGATGGAATCAAGGACTTCAAGGTTTTTGGATGAATAAATGGTCCACTTTGTAGAAACTCCAAATTATCTGTGATTGGTTTCATGTCTTCTTGATAAATTTTGACTATGTTAGGAATTGTTCTCTCCCTGTGATCAAATTTGACTTTTTCAACAATTGTGGAATTTTACCTTTATTTCCATGCAAGCACACATTTTTTCCTAAGAAAATTCACTCAAGCCAATTTTTATAAGCTATGTATTGCATATTTCTATCTATTTTATTCCATATGGAACAAATGTGGATGTAGTTGGAGGTCAATATTTTTTGTCAGAAGGCAAAAACAATTAGGTGTTAACAAATTCCCCTTGATGTATACGAATAGGAGGGAAATGTGTGGCCAAAAAAAATCATGTTTTTCTTCATAAGGGACAAGTGGAAAGAAACCACAATGAGGAAATCACATGTGAGAGGGAGGAAGAAGACCACCTGCAAACACAACAAAGGTTATATATATAATATCTCTATTCATGAGGAAATACTACCCATGTTCATGGATACATCAAGTCAAGTACATGATATATAAAGGGGACCATGGTTGAATATCATGAGACAATGAGGAGTCGGGTCATATTATATTGTTTACATAAATACATCATCTAGAATGATGGACTAATGTTGCCTAGTGGGGACATGATACTACAAAATATGAGGCCTTGAACTATGGGGGAGGCAAACATGTAAGTTCAAGTGTATGTTGAAGTGGATCCACAAATGTCCATGGTATTCAACTAGTACTCTAGAACACTACAACCATTGATTACATTTCTCTATGATGCAGAGAAATGAGATGAAGTTGAGCATGGGAAAAGATATCTGGTAAGGGATCAATGATAAATATCACTAGCCAATCCAAGGTATCCGACCCTTGATGAACATGGGGAACAATGTACTAATACAACCCTTCACAATGCAAATAAGTGAATTGAAGTTGAGCACAAATGGAACTATCCAATTACGGATCAATAATGGAAGTCACTACCATATATGAGGTAACCCGTTGATGAAGAGAATAAAAAAGTTACCTACTTGATGAGAACCTTATAGAGTTCTTGTTTTGTAAGGGATGTTACAGAGGGTGTTTTTCATAAAAAAAAAATTAAATGGAGCTATGAGTATCACACTTTTTTATGGTGTTATGTTTTTAAATGTTTTCACTATTAATATAGTAATTTTTTTACAAAGTGTTTTCTAAATGGCATTTTTTTGTCATTATTTGAATAATGGTGATACTGATATCTCCACTTTTCTTTTAATGGATATTAAACAAAATTAGTGTTGTTGTAGTACAACATTTTATTTTTATTCTAATGGTTTATATTTAGGATATTTTATTTTTTATAATTAAAGGGATGATCAACCTCTCAAACTCACCTTAATTTCCTTAAATATACAAAACATAATGAAAATTTTACCTCAATGTCATAATTAAAAGAGAATTTCATAAATTCTATAAAACTTTGAAAAAGTAAGAAGATAATATCTTTAATTTAGCAAAAAAATGTCAAATTTTAGCAATTTTTTTGTGAAATTTGATTTCTATTTTGTAACTTTTGAAATTTAATGCATGGAGGGATGGAAGGTGATTCTCATCATCACCCTCTCCCCCACTCCTTAAGGGTAAACTCCAACATTTCCCCTGCTGTAACATCCCCAATATAATCCCCAGTTTAATTAATGCATAATGTAGATATGAAATGTGGCTATGTATGCAAATTGTATTTATGTTTTTAAATAAATAAAATGTTACACCAGCTATTGGGGGATATGGACAGAAATGGGGGTTGATTTTTCCACAAGAGAAGGGAGTGTCTAAGGGGAGTCCAAGGGGAAATTTACTTATGGGTATTAATTTGAACTCGAATTTCTAAATTTTATTATCTTTTGGGACAACCTTCTATTTCATGGTTGAGTGTATGAGAGCCCAATCATTGAATACATGTAAGAGGGTGGGTGTAAAAAGTCACATCTTGTAGTTATTGGGGAGCATGGGGATGAAGTATGTTAGCACTCTGTAAATTTGTTCGGTTGATAAAAAAACGACAGAGGTAACCTACAAACCAAATTAGAGTTGGATACTAGCTTGCTCAGCTCAGAGAGGGCTCTCTCGTCTCACTTGGTGTTTCTTTGGAAATCAATGGCTAGACTTAGTTTGTTGTTGGGGGTTTTTTTATATATTTGCTCGCAAGGAAGGGGAGGGACACTTAGGGCTATGGAGTCAAAATTCCGAAAATGAATGAAAACACTAACTGATCAGTAGAACTCTCCAAAGGATAAAGGCTAAATGAGGCGATGAATCTGAGTTTCAAATTGAAATTTGCAGAGTGTAAGAAGAAAGGAGAAAACAAGTAACTGCATCAGAGCATTGATGAAATGAATTCTGAATCACTTAGGAAGAAATTTACACAGTTTAAATTGCTTAAGCCAAGAGCATCATAAGATGAATTATGGGCCTTTAAACTATCCAATTTAAATAGAAGGAAATGTAAATGGAATCAGAAACACAGGAAATACATACAAAGAGAGAAGACAAAGCTCATATCACCACCATTAGAATCTTTTCATAGAGACTTCAAAGACTTTGGCATATGTATTCAATTCAGCTTCAGAAAATTAAAATAGAGTCCAAAACAACCAGAATTGTGCCCTTGCACTTCTACCAACACTAATACATTTGGAACTTCCGATATTTATACAATTCAAGTTCCTTCAATTAGAAAATGTTTACAATAGCTGAACTAAAATGTTTCAGCTTCTAAAACTGATTATAATAATTTCAACGGACAGTCTCAGTATGTGAGCCGATTTACAATGATTAATCAAAAACATTTCATAAACTAATGGTTGATTTCTCTAATTGCTCAACTTTTGTCTTTGCCATTTGTACTACTTTGGTCCTCTGTCGAATCTGCCAATCTAGTGACACTTGGGGGCTATTTGTTGGTTCCTGGAAAACTGCATTTGTCTTTCCCAGACGCACTATCTCCTTCCACTACAAGTCAGAAGGGATCTCGTAGTCCATCATTTCCTTGATTAGGATCTCTAGGTCAATGCAAGAGGCATAATTCATGGTTGGCAACCCAATATTCACTATCTTGAACTGATTCAAGAACTCAAAATTTGTGGTCAAACATTCTACCATGGTGGCTCCTTTCAATTTTTCCTCAAGGATTTCAAACTTAGAGTGATCCATTCTGCATTGGGTGAGGTGAGAGTTGTACTCTTCCTGATCATATAATTTCCCTTTGCCATCCCAAAATGGTGGGAAGCCTTTGATGAACAACACTTCAAACAGATCCTTGATTTCATATATACTCTGCTCCATTTGTATAGCTTTGGTTTGAACTTACTTATGCAAGTTATGCTTGGCAATGACCCTCCTGGCCCAAATGATCAATGTAGTCCTATCTTTGACCCCAATGGTCTGAAGTTCTGTAGTGGGGATGGAATTCAAGAAGTTTATAGCATTTTGGGCCCACTCTGATGGTTTCTTAGCCAAGGTCTCATTTACAACAGTGCATCTGCTTCTGGCTGTGATGGCCATGCTATCTTTGTCATTGATGAAGTTCAAGTAAACCCTAAACTTGGAATCTTCAACAGCAATAGAATCCCAAATGATGTGTTTATCTCTTTACAATGGTCCTTTGCCTCTCAACCTTGTCTTCAACTTGTTTAAGCTTTCTTGCAAAGCTTGATTTTCCTTTTGGAACTAAGCCACCCTTTCATCCTTTGTTTTCATTTCTTGTTGCAGCTTCTCTATATCTTCCTTTATACCTTTGATCTCTCCCACCTTCAGGTTGACCTGGGACATAGCCTGGACAAGTCCTTCGGTGCTTGGCCCATCTTCTGCAGTAGAAGGTATAGTTACAGCCATGTTTGATGCTTTTGTCTTCCCTTGTGACCTATTCACTTTTTCTTGTTCCAGTTGTAATACCTTGGCCTTGTAACTTAGCGCCTCTTGTCTAAATGCTTCCTTCTCCTATTCTAGAACAACCAGTTTTGTTGTTTGTGGACGTTTTGTGGCAGACATTTTTAGTTTTTTCTTCATTCTTTGAATCAACTTGTCTTTTTCTTCTAATGAGGATTTCACTCCCTGAGGGCCTTCAGATTCTAGCCTCTTGACCTAAGTTTGCCAAGCTCTATTGGATGCTTTCTCTTGCCTCAACTTCCCTTCCAACTCAAGTGCATAAGTTGACAGCCTTGAATTCTTTAGGCTTAGACCCAAGTAATCCGAATACATCATGTCACTGGTATTCCTGTGGAACTTCACTTTGTTAGGAGCACTGATGTTCTCATATTTCATCTTGATCTCGAAGACTTTATCTTTATCTGCAACTATTATGTTGAAGGTCTTTTTTTTATATCTCTCACTGTGAACAAAGAGGAATTATGCTAAGATATCCTTTCTACTTTAGGGATTAACTCCCTCATTTCATTCATATCTAGGTTCCCTTTCTTAGAATATTTTTGTGCCAAATCTTCTTTAGATTGATAGGCTGATCCATGTACATTATCAAAGATGTGCTTTTTACTGCTGAAATTTCTTGAGCTTCCTTCACTTTGGAGCTTGCTTCCTTTACCAAATTCTACATTGTTGGTGCCACTTTCCGCCATATCCATATTTACTTGTTCTTTAGGCTCCCCATCTTCTAGATCCACTATATGTGGGTATTGTGTGATCTTCATCTTTTTAGGGACAACCTGCTAACTACAGATGCCTAGGGCCTCTGAACTGCTTCTCTTGGTGTAGACACTTACTTTGGGAACTTTGAGTATCAGCTTCTGAGGAGTCTTTTGTGTCTAATTCTGCTGCAAGGTTGGACCTTCTTGTTGTGTTTGAGCATGCTGCAAGATGGCTTCCATATCATCACAGGTTTCTAAATTAGTGAATTGGTCAAAACCTTCAACATACTCATGTTCATAAGGGGCATATTTGTTCATCAATCTTCTATTAGATATGACCTGATGTGGATCATATATTCTCCCTTGTAGTTGTGCAAATCCAACTCCTTGAGTTTGGCCTGAATCTGAGATAAGCATGATCTATTTTTTACAACAAAAGGTCATATGATGAAAGGGGATTTGAGGTTGGATGGCTTGTGCAATTTCGGGAAATGTTTTGTCTCTTAGATGATTCTTTGCCTAATAAACTCCAAGTGAAAAACTCTAGGTGTCAGAAAAATAGGCAGAAGATAGGGGGCTTCTTGACAACCATACACCTAGATTACTGTAGAATGCATGAACAACACCCAGTCCCCCACTATGTTTTCTAGATTTGGCTGCAAATAAATTTTCATGTCATCCAAGACTCTTGGCAGGCTGGTATTGAAGATCAGGCTGTAAACCATGGACATGACCTTGTTGATAAAGACGAGCATTGTGATTCTTTTGCATTCAGTTGATATGAATGTTGCTTCAGGGAACTCTCTCTTGTTAGTCTCCAGGAAGGTCTTTAGCAGATATGTGTAATATCTGAAATGTCTCAGTGACTAGAAATTCACTAGTTGTTTGTGTATATTATCAGCTATGAATTTATCAAAGCGGATGTTGACTGACTGACTGGACTCTGACTAGAAAAAGACTGACAAAAAACCTAACATAACCTCTATCACATACTTATCATTATCCAAACCTCAAATCTGACTGAGTATGGAACAGACCTATTGGATTTCAATAACAATGATATTTACACTTATTCGCAGGGATAGACTCTCGAAAAAATGCTCTAGTTTGACAATCGTTTGCAAAAATAGGCTTTTGACTTCGAGGGGGCATTCCCTGTAAACTATAATTATCTTTTCTTCTTCGAATGGTTCAGACACTTCGGAGGGGGACTATGATATGCAAGGGCGTATCAAATTGATGGGATATCTACTCTACATAGGACATCTTACCTTAGTTTATTTAAGAGGGCTTTCTCTTCCTTTGAGTATTTCTCTACGCACGAACCTATGAATTCCAGAAAAGGGAATGCAACCTCGATGACATAAGGGACTATGGAGGCCTGGACTATTTTGAGAAAGGGTATCTGTTTCCCTACATTTTCTGACAGATTAGCTCTGGATACGAAGATGGGAGAGATGGTTGATTCAGTGTTGAACACATTTGAATCTCTGTCAATTAGGGCTTCTTTGTTTGATGTGAGATCTTGTTTTGTTACTGACATAATGACAGGGTCCATGGCGATGATGAAAAATACCTATGAATGAGCAGAAAACGCATGAGTTTGGTGCATTGTTGAACTTCAGTTCGAATGGAGCGGTCATGCCAACTTCCAATGTTCTAGTGATTTGAAAATTGATAAAATAACGATTAGTGCACTCCTTTTTATACTTTTTGATTTCAGGTGCAAGGGGAAATGGTTTGGGTCAAACCACTTATCGCCCGAAATGCACAAAGTGGCGCCACGTGGTCCCGAGCCGAAACCACGGTTTTCTTTTCGGCCTGCTTTCGGGAATTATCTCCCGCGCAAGTTCTCTACCCGAAACTATACTTGACCGTTGATCTATGGCGCCCACAATATGTGACCTACTGGGTCCCATCAAATCTGCATTGTTGCTAGCTTTAGCCTCCCCCCACTATATTTGGCCCTGTCTTCCAATTTATCATGCTTCCACATTAGTCTAGCGCCTCGCTAAGTCTTGGAAACTGGATTTCTCTCATAAATTGTTACAGTGATAACATGGGCTCCAACTGGGGATGTTATCCTCCCTATGAGGTAGTAAAGAATTGCAGACTGAGTGCCTACCCATTGGGTTGTGATTTATTCCTGCAACTGAATTTAGCAACATTTTTTCGGGAAAACTCAAAATCTACTCAACATAACTCAGGTCCTTCACCTCGGGCTTTAGTTATGCTGATCCACTTTCAACTGCTTCAACTAAAAAAACAAAATGATTGATGATTCCTTTAAACGATATTTTGTTTGAGGAACCTGTCATTTATAGGTCCTCCTCCAACTATGTCTCCATTACTTTATTGTATCAAATAAGCATTATTCCCATGGTACGCCACGATTTTGAAAGGCCCCAGCCATAGGTGGTCAAATTTCTCATGCTTTCCCTTGTCTTCATTTCTGGCATCCCATCTTAATACCAAGTCTCCCACTTTGAAGTCATCCTCCTTGGTATGCCTGTCAAAATCTTTTTTGATCTTGTCTTGGTGCAGCTCAACATTGTTGAAGGCCTTTTCTCTAGTTTGTTGGACATTGATTAGTTCATCCGTTCTTCTTCGAGTGGCATATGTTTTTGCATCATGTTCATGTAACAAACTCATCATTGGCAACCCCAATGTAGTAGGAAAAATAGCCTCTATGCCATAAACAATCTAAAAAGGTGAAGTGGCAATAAATCTCTTTGGATTGATTTTGTCAGCCCATAGCGCATGGATGAGATTTTTGTGCCAAGCCTTTTTGTTGTCTTCCAGCATCTTTTTTATAATCATGGTTAAGCTCTTATTAGATGACTCAGCAAACCCATTGCCTTGAGGGTAATATGAAGTGGAGTGTCCATGAGTTATATTGTAGTCACTGCAAAATTTCTCCATCTTTTTAGACTTAAACGTTGTTGCATTATCTGTAATGATTTTGATTGGGCATCCAAACCTGGACAGAATATTGTCTTCTAAAAACTAGATGATAATAGTATATGTGGCTTGCCTGGTGGGAACTGCCTCAATCCATTTAGTGAAATAATATGTGGCTGTCAGAGTCCACTTGTATTAAGAAGAGGACTGTGGATGGATTTATCCTATGAAATCAAGGCCCCATTGTCTAAAGGGTGCTTCAACAGAGATGGGTTTCAATGGTAGAGGCTGCAATTTTCTTTTCCCATCAAAAATTTGGCATTCATGACATCTTGAAACCTCTTTATAGACATCAGAAAAAATTCTAGGCCAATAGAACCCAACCCTCAAAATTTTGTGCACAGTGGTCTTCCAATAATGGTGTCCTTCACAGTCACCCTTATGGAATTATCTTATGGTCCTCTCTTCTTCTTCCTCTATAAACATCTCAACAAGATTCCCCCTAGATCCTTCCAATATAGAGATTGATTTACCATACAGAACTTCACTGCTTTCAACTTCAATAACCTGGCCTTAGTTTTACTCAATTCAGGAGGAGCCTACAAATTTTTCAGCACATAAATGATATTTGCATACCATGGGGAGTCGAGGAATTTTTTGGATATCTAGGGAACTTTTTCTTTTCTTGAATCTGTTGACAAAGCAGCAATGAAATTTATCCCCAGGAGTTCACAATTTGTTTGTGCCATTATCTTGGCAAGCCCCTGCCCTTTGATCAACTTTGTAGGTTTGATCTCAAGGTCATACTCTAACAACACAGCTATCCACTTACCCCTTTTTCCTTCGGGATCAAGCTGGGTCAAGATGTCTTTTATAGAACTGTTGGGCACATAAGCAGTGGTATGAGAATGCAAGATATAAACTTTTAACTCCTTCAAGGCTTTGACCAGTACATATGCATGTTTCTCCACGATATCATACTTCAATGGGGCATCCCTCAATGTCCTTCTATAGTATGTTATAAGCTTCTCAAATTTTTTCTCATCCTTCTGTAGTAAAACACCAGCAATGGTGTGCTCTGATGCAAAAGAGAACAATATAAAGTCTTTTTCAAAATTAGGGTTGGCCAGCACTGAGGCTTTGGTCAATGCCACTTTGATGTCTTCAAAGGATTTTCTGGCTTCTAGGGTCCACTTTATCTCATTTCCTTTCTTGAGCATGTTAGTGATGTACTTTATGATTTCAACCAGGTTAAGGATGAATCTTCTTAGAAAGTTTACTTTCCCCAAGAAAGACTGCACTTCTTTTTGCTCCTGTGTATGCCAATTTTTAAGATCCCCTAAACTCTGTTGGGATCTATATTTATCCCCTACTTTGAAATAATGTGTCCCAGTAGCTTTCCTTATTCCATGCCAAAATTTGACTCCTTGGGATTCAGTGAAATGCCAAACTTTCTACACTTCTGAAAAGCCCTTCTTAGATTATTGAGATGCTCTTCATCAGAAACTAAGTACACACTAATGTCATCTAGGTAGATAACAATGAATTTGTCCTTCTCATCAGCAAAATCTATGTCCATAGCTCTTTGAAACGCTTCCCTTTCATTCATGAGCCCAAAAGGCATCTTGGCGTACATGAATGTACTTCATGGTGTTGTGAATGTTGTCTTTTTCTGATCATCAAGGTGCACCATAATCTGATTGTACCCACAGAAACCATCCAACATTGACATTTTCTGGGAACCTACCACTTTTTGTAGAATGTGATCCATCTTAGGCAATGGGTAGTTGTCCTTGAGAGACACCCTGTTCAGATTTTTGAAGTCCACACACAACCTGATCTCCCCACTCTTCTTTCTTATTGGCATCAGATTTGCTACCCATTTGGAAAACCTCAATGATACTATGATCTTGGCTTCAAACAACGTCTTTATTTCTTTCTCAATTAGGGGAAGCAGCAGCGGATTTATCCTTCTTAATTTATGTTTGAAAGGTTTATGATCTTCTTTAATTGGGATGACGTGTTGAATTACCTTGGTTTCATAAACCTTCAGATCTTCATAGCTCCAGGGAAAAACATCGGGAAATTCTTTCATCAAATTTATATATCTCTGCTTGACTTTTGGGCTGAGTGTTTTAGACAACTTAATGATCTTGGGATCTTCTTGAGTCCCAATGTTGCAATCTTCAACATCCCCTTCATTCATTGTAATTTTTGGATTCCTGGCCACATCATTATTATCGAAGAGTTTCTCCAATGGGATCAAACCCTTGGGAATGATGTTATTCTTTAGTTGAACTATATCTCTACCTGCAATCTAATTATCAAAGTAACCCTCCTTTGTAAAAGCAGTTGCATCCACCTCTTCATCACAGTATTCTTCATCAATGTTTAAATTTTCAAATCCATTTTTTAGTTTGAGGAAACTTTATATTTGTTTATCATCTTCAAAAACTTGCCAGTACTTAATATTATCAGGCACTGTCTGTTTGTGCTTGATCTCAACCTCATATCCCCTGCTAGGAAAGACTGGAATTTTAAAAACTGAAGCTGAAGTGGCAAGGGCATCAGCGATCTGATTCTGACCCCTTGGAATCATTGAGAGGCTATATTATGAAAATTCTTCAAGCAAGTCAAGCATTGTATTCTTGTATGTCCTTAATCTGGGGTGCTTGGCTTGATATATTCCCTTCACCTTATTAATTATCAACTCATAATCCCCATGAACAGTTATCTGCATGAATAGTGAATATGAAGTGTTTCACATCCCATATATTGATATCAACCAATACATTAGTGTACAAATGTCAAGAAGATGAAGAGAAGGATAGAAAAGAGTCAATATCTTATAACTATTGAGTTTCTAGTTGTAACCATTTATAATTTTTCCATGAAATTTATCCTACTTGTGCTTTATTGGCGGTTGCACCTATGCTTGAGATTTGTGTGTTTTGCATCCATGTGTTTTTCTTATGTTTCCCTACACTTGCAAACACTTGACATGAACTTGCGCTTATTATGTTCATAAAGTGCCTTGATATATTATGTTCCCTGTCACGGTTGAGTCTACCCTGTCACGGTTGAGTCTATACATGACTTTTTTCCAATTCGTGAACTTAATGTATGAGTTACAAATGAAAATTGATGATTATAGACTAGAAATGACCCTCTAAAACATCATTGCACATTATGCAAGGAATTTAATATGATTAAGCGTCTTAACAACAAATAAATCCTTCCATGAATCTTATGTAGGAAGAAATTTGAAAAATCCCAATTCAATTTTTTGCAGTTTAATGTTTTGATTCCAAAGTTGGGATCATGCTCAAATAATTTAGCTCAATGCTAACTGATCTCATATTCATAATATAAAGACTAATTGGCTTACCTACCACCATAAGTAAGGCAAGCAATTAATTGAATTGCACATAGGCAAACATCATTTAATGATTTAGCTTAATGCTAACTGATCTCATATTCATAATATAAAGACTAATTGGCTTGCCTACCACCATAAGTAAGGCAAGCACTTAATTGAATTGCACATAGGCAAACATCATTTAATGATTGTGGTGGGCTTACTTGTAGTGGTAAGTAAGGTAAGTAAACCAATTAGTATTTATAGTATGAATATGAAATCAATAAAAATTGAGATGAACCAACTTCTAAAGATAATCTCATCCTTGAGATTGAAATGATGGAATGTAAAAAAAAAAACATAAAAACTGAAAATAGGCAAAGTCACATTTAAAAAAAAACCTCTTCTCCACATAGAGAAAAAGATGGTGGAAAAGATAATTAATATGAATCCATGAAATTCAATTAAAATACTTTCCTAGCGCATTCACCAAGTATTCCTAGTGCATTCACCAACTTGGCATCCAATAAGTCTCATTGATTAACATAGTCCACCTGTCTTTTCCTTGATTCCATACCATCTGTCATCATAGAACTGGATTTTGAAATTGTTTGAGGCCCTCGGGAGATCCCCTTACATGGACTACGAAATGAATTGCAGTCCATTCGATTGTTGCATGATTAAGTGTGATTGAAGGTCTGGCACCCACGAACTTGACCAAGGAGTGCACCAACCGCTGATCAAGGAGATCTGAAGGTGCGCAAGTTTTGTGCTTCATGTCACCTGTTTATCAATGGCTAGAGAGTGGGGTACCGAGAAGTTGGCAAAGATATGCAACACCAAAAACTTCGTTGGGTTTTAATCTGTTGATCTTGATCAGATATGATGGTGCGAGGTTGATTTTAATGGCTCCATGAATCTGATGGCTTCCATATCAACACAGGTTTCTAAATTAGTCAACTTGTCAAAACCTTCAACATAATCATGTTCATAAGGGGTATCTTTGTTCATCAATATTCTGTTAGATATGACCTGATGTGGATCATATCTTCTCCCTTGTAGCTGTGCAAATCCAAACTCCTTGAGTTTGGCCTGAATCTTAGATTAGCATGATCTAATTTTTACAACAAAAGTTCTTATGATGAAAGGGAATTTGAGGTTGGATGTCATGTGCAATTTCGGGAAATGTTCTATCTCTGAGATGATTTTTTGCCTAATAAACTCCAGGGAAAAAACTCTAGGCGTCAAAAAAATAGGCAGAAGATAGGGGGCTTCTTGACAACCATACACCCAGATTACTGTAGAATGCATGAATAGCACCTAGTCCCCCACTATGTTATCTAGATTTGGCTGCAAATAACTTTTCATGTCATCCGAGACTCTTGGCAGGTTGGTATTTAAGATCAAGTTGTAAACTCTGGACATGACCTTGTTGATAAACATGAGCATTGTGATTCTTTTGAATTCAGTTGATATGAATGTTTCTTCACGGAACTCTCTCTTGTTGGTCTCCAGGAAGGTCTTTAGCAGATATGTCTAATATCTGAAATGTCTCAGTGACTGGAAATTCACTAGTTTCTTGTGTATATTATCAGCTATGAATCTATCAAAGCAGATGCAAACTGACTGACTGGACTCAGAATGGAAAAAGACTAATAGAAAACCTAACATAACCTTTATCACATACTTTTTATTATTCAAACCTAAAATCTGACTGAGTATGGAACATACCCATTGGACTTCAATAACCATGATATTTACACTTATTGGTAGGGATAGACTCTCGGAAAAATGCTATGGTTTGACAATCGTTTGCAAAAATAGGCTTTTGACTTTGGGGTGACATTCCCTGTACACCGTAATTAGCATTTCTTCTTCGAACGGTTCAGACACTTCGGAGGGGGACTCTAGTATTCCAAGGGAATATCGAATTGACGGGCTATCTACTATACATAGGACATCTGACCCTAGTTTATTTAAGACGACTTTCTCTTCCTGTGAGTATTTCTCTGCACACCAACCTATGAATTCTGGGAAAGGGAATGCGATCTCGATGGCATAAGGGACTATGGGGGCCTAGACTGTTTCAAGAAAGGGTATTTGTTTCCCTACATTGTCTGACGAATTAGCTCTGGATACGAAGATGGGCGAGATGGTTAATTCAGTGTCGAACACATATGAATCTTTGTCAATTAGGGCTTCTTCGTTTGATGTGAGATCTTGTTCTGCTACTGACATAATGATGGGGTCCATGGTGACAATGAAAAATACCTATGAATGAGAAGAAAATGCGTGAGTTTGATGCAATGTTGAACTTCAGTTCGAATGGAGCAGTCGCGCCAACTTCCAACGTTCCAGTGATTTAAAAAATGATAAAATAACGATTGGTGCGCCCATTTTTATACTTTCTGATTTCGGGGGTGAGGGGAAACGGTTTGGGGAAAACCGCTTGTCACCCCGAAATGCACCCAGTGGCGCCACGTGGTCCCAAGCCGAAGCCATGATTTTCTTTTCGGCCTACTTTCGAGGATTATATCTTGCGCAAGTTCTCCACCTGAAACTATCCCTGATCGTTGATCTGTGGTGCCCACGATCTGTGACCTATAGGGTCCCATGAAATCTACATTACTGCTAGATTTAGCCTCACCCCGCTATATTTGGCCATGTCCTCCATTTCATCACGCTTCCACATTAGTCTAGCACCTCACTAAGTCTTGGAAATTGGATTTCTCTCATAAATTGTTACAGTGATAACAAAGTAAAATCAACATTAGGGAGAGTGAGTAGCCAATTGCATTAGGAAGATAGAGGAAATTTGTATGGGGAGAATAGGTAGTTTTTATAGGTAAGTTTTGCATGAACAATAAGCAGAGAATAGGGAAGAAAAGCATTGGATTTGGAGCAATAAGGTTGGGCGAATTCTAGAGCATGTTGCAATGTTTTGGACATGAATACTAAAGAATTGGGTTTTCAAGCCTGTGTTAGAATATAGAAGATCGTGTGCTCGTTTTACCATTGACGATACCCTCATCACCCAACCATAGGCCGAAGCCACCTTCTGAGCACCTTAACCTTGACTGAGAATTACTCCATAAGCAAACCCTAGGCTAGATATCCAAACAAGGTGTAGCGCATCTTCCTCCAAGGATAGTGCACCAACAATAGTTGATCAGATAGTCCAAACCCTAGCCAAGAGATAGTCCAAGCCAAAAATAGAAAAACTGGTTGTAGCAGTTGCACCTGCAGCTCTCCTCCACATGTGTGCACCAAACTGGGAACTGTAGTGCGCACCAGTTGTTGCTCTGCAATTATGAGATGTGTCAAATGAGAATTGGCGCCATGTATTTATAGTGGTTTTGCCAGATTTGTTGGGGCCGACTTCTCCTTCTGGGTACATGTCTGTTAATTATATTATTATTAATTATGTCGACTTCTTCTCTTGGAGGCTAATAACCTAATATAAATTATCTTCTTGAGACGACAAGACTTCTAGGGTTATTAGCCAACTCATTAGGGTTTTCTCTTGCTTTCTAGAGTCTCCTATTCTCATCAGGTTTACACGTAGAGGTAAATACCTCCCGCAGCTACCATAATATTAACACTCCCTCCTATCTAGGGAGGTATTACAGGTAATGGTCTTGAGCACAAAAACATACCATTTACCTAGTAGCATCAACATAGTCGTTTAGACTATCTCATGACTAGATCATGAGCATCACCATCACCATCAGCTGCATCATCTCTCGAAACCATACTTCATCTGAGTAATTAGACATGATGTTGGATAAGTCACTTATATCATAGAGTGACACAAGAGTCATTCTTATAATCTAAAGAAGTAAATTCTCTGAACCATTTTTCGTCTGGAAAATCTATGTTCATCATTCGTCTGGATGATGACTATTTCCAATAAACTATTGATAGTCTTCAAGGCAATTAGAACGAAAATAGAACACAACTATGTCTATCCATAGTAGTACATAACTACAATCTAGTGGTACACTACCACACCAAGTACCACACAAGTACTTGATCAGCAACGTATAGTCACAAACAGTGGAACATGTCCACCACGGTAGTCTTCATCTACTGTCATACAATCTTCATAACAAACATCTGATAACAACCTGCACAGAAACAATGTTATGATATAAATTGAATCATTTGGGCCAATCTTTCACTCACGTCTGTGAGATATGATAGAATATCTGCCCTTGGAGTAGAACAAATGAGATATCTGGACTATTCTTCTCAAGCAAGGAAGAATAATTGTCCTGTCTTCTGAACTTGGACCATTCCCTACCCTGGGCCATTCTTCATACACTAATCAAAGTGCACCTTGGAGAGAATGTATAACCCTAAGGAATGTTGAGTCTGGACCATTCCCCAC
>CBVK0100603880.1:0-16481 GCA_900067695.1 Picea abies | reverse complement strand
ATCTGGCCTAAGAGATCCAAGAGGGTGCAGTGTCGCATCTGGCTCCTCCAGGGGAGGACCCCCACATGAAGGAGAGAAAAGAGGGGGTTCTGGTAGAAAACTGGGGAGAGAGGATACCGGGAGACCCAATGGGGTATGGTCACTGGAGGCGAGCTCCCAGGAAAGAAGGAGGAGGAAACCCTTGCTACTGACAAAGATCCTGCCTGTCCGAGTGTGTCGAAACAAGGAGCCGCCTAAAACCCTTGAGAAGTAGCCGCAAAAGAGTGGTCGCTAGCTTGCAGTTGCAGGGAAGTAGGATCTTGTGTCGAGAAAGACGTTGGAGTTCGAGATAGGGGAAGAAAAGATGTCGAGGCACCTTTGGGCTCCTCCCATAAGGAAACCACCTTGGACACTAGCAGGTGCCTGGAGGAGACAGGAGGTGTGCTACCACCTGTCGGGAACCAAGGAAGGGTTTCTGAAGGGTCCAACGAATAGTCTGTGTCCTTGTCATAAGTCGCCATTGTCCTAGGGGAGGAAGTTTGCTAGGAAAGAAGAACTGGTGCGCAACCGTTAACGGAAGAAGATCTTCGATCACCACAGAGAAAACGCTCACAACTAGGGAGGGTTAAGTGCGCGCCGCTGCGGAAACGAAAAACCGCAGAGAAGCCCCATCGGTTTACCCTCTCTTCAATATATATATATATATATATATATATTTACTTGTTACTAATATTTTTTTAGATGACATATGTTAACTCCGTATTAAGCACTGAAGAAGTTACACATCTCCTTCATATGGATGAAGCTCTGAAAGAATTACACATCTCTCTCATATGGAGAAGTAGAAAGTCGGATACAATTTTTTTTACTTTCAATTACTCTCTTTATATAAAGTTGATATAAATTTATTTTACCTAAACCTGAAATTATTTATGACCCACATCGAAATTTGTTTTTCTTCTTAATATTTTTTTAAATGCCACATGTCAACTCCATACTATTAAGATCTCCCTCCCCCGGGGTGTAGAACAATTGATGATGGAGTGTATTGTTAAGGTCCTCCTTTATGTGAAGTCACCAGTTCGAATCCCTCGACTTACCTTATGTGCCACGTGAGGGGCCGCGTTGGTATGCCTGAAGGTTATAGTGGTAGCAGTGAGATAACATGACCCTGTGTCATGCGAGGACGTGCCCAACTTGTTGATTCGGCTAGTCACAATATATATATATATATTAAGATCTCTCTCATTTTGAGAAGTAGAAAACACCTATTAACCAAATCAGAATTTGTTTACTTTCAATTACTCTATCTCTTTCTCTCTCTATATAAAAAGTTGTTATAGAATTATTTTGCTTAAGATGGATATTGAAATATTTTATTTATGGTGGACATTGAAATATTTTTTTGTTATTAATATTTATATTAAGATCTCTCTCATTTTGAGAAGTAGAAAACACCTATTAACCAAATCAGAATTTGTTTATTTTCAATTACTCTATCTCTTTCTCTCTATATATAAAAAGTTGATATAGAATTATTTTGCTTAAGATGGATATTGAAATATTTTATTTTTGGTGGACATTGAAATATTTTTTTGTTATTAATATTTTTGTAAAATGCCATGTGTCAACTTCATGTTAAGCACGGAAAGAATTACACATCTCCCTCACACTGGGCTGTAAAAACACCTTTTGACATAACAAAAAAGAGCACAGAAAAAAAAAAGCCACGTTCCCCTTAAAAATCCCTAAAAAATGTGAACCTTTGTCCTCCCCAATCTCATTTCACCCTGATCTCACACATTCTGCTCTCATGGAGAAATTGAGCAACAAACAAAAGGCATTTCTCACTGCCAAATCTGAGAAGGAACGGAAAGACAACCCAGGAAGAATCAAAGAGTTAGGATCAAGGAAAAAGTTCTGAAGTTTGATTATTTTGAAACGTATTGTTTTATCTACTGTTATGCACTCAGTTTGTAAGGCAATCTCCCTGTAACCCAGGGAGAGAAAAGAACTCTGCAGGAAAGAAGAAAAACTTGAGCCTACCCGATCCCCAAGAACCACCGGGATGGGGCAAAGCTTGATTTCAAAAGCAATTTTGAATTTTGTTGCTCACCTCCTAGCCCCTAGCATAGTCGAGGTTGTTTGCACCCTTGCCCCATAGGCAAAACTTGAAATTCATGGTTTTTGTTATCAATTTAATCTAACCATCTTTGTTAAAAAAAAATTTTTTATTAGAAATGCAAGTTGATATAAGTTTATTTGAGCAAAACAGCTTCTGATAAGTTGATAAAATAAATGATTTGGAAAATTCTTGTTTTTAATATATAATAGAGTTTCATACATCTTGACTAGTCCATGAATTTAAAATTAAAGTATTATTATTATAAACACCAATAAAAAACAAACTGTTGAAAACAATCTGACACACATGAGCTAATACAATTAAACCATTCATAACAAACCCAGTGAATAAGAATGATAAACTTTATGAACAGTTATGTCCAATTGGAGTAGTTATTAACAGACTAAATCTAAATGTCCAAATGCTAATCGCAGATAAATTTGTTCTTTTGACAGTGGCTATAAAGCTGAGAGATGAAGCATGATCAAATAGAACAATCGTTCCATGGTTGGTCCCCTTTGTGATGCAAGACAAAGGGCAATACAAATTGAAACTAACCAAGATCTAAAAGAGAGAAGGGCCTTGCATAAGAGAAAAAAATAAAATGGAGATAGACAGCTCCCACATGAGGAGGTGGTGAAATGAGAAAATGCACAAAAAAATGAGTAGATAGCCAAATAAAATGATACCCGTGCCATACAGAAACTTGGCAAGCAGTTTTGCATGTATTTTATTTTAGATTAGGATAAATCAATCTAACACTCTGTTTAATATCATGCGTTATGACATTTTATATGTTTGCATGTAACACTGTTTAATATCATGCGTTATGACATTTTATATGTTTGCATGTATACTGTTGCATCTATATCTCAGGGTTCTTTATGTTTTCCAATAAATTTGGATGTTCAATAACATACCCAAAAATATAAAAAATTGTCCTGGAAGGCTTTGAATGACCAAATCCCTATCCTGAAAAGGGTCACCTGAAAGACCTAAGTTATATTCCCCTGCACTGTCATTTAATGAAAAACATTCGAGATGCATCTTACTACTCTCTAAACCCTCTGGATACAATTCCAGTATATGGAAACAAAGATCTACCAGCAACTATGCTAACAACTTAATTTACATTTTGTTTGCATAAAGGCAACAGTAATGAGCTAAACCTGCAGTATTTTACATTTTCTAATTCAAAACAAAACCGGATAGCACATGTATTTTACATTTTCTAATTCAAAACAAAACCAGATAGCACATGGATATAATCAAGATTGCTTTGTTGCAAAAGCAAGTGATGACTTGCAAGAAGGTTGATGCAGAAGCATCAAGCAGAGTTTGAAAAGACCCCAAGGTACGCACTGGAGGATGTGAAGAGAGGGAAGAAAGGCCAATGAGATTATGGCTGACGCAGGGAGATATAAGCCATGTAGATGAACGGTGGATATGAACTTCGGGGAAGGCAGCAGTTATGAAAAAGGACCTCAAAACAATCGAGACAAAACGATTGGGTCGAGACCAACTGAAGTGCTTACACAGGCTTAGAAATAAACAGCGGAGATCTGAAAGAGCTCTTGACCGTTTGAGATGAACGATTGTAAGAGAGAGCCCTGGCTAGCCACTCGAGTTAGATGGATGCATAGAGATAGTCCGATAGAAGTGAGCTTAGTTAGTTTAGATGAGACAGAATACCATAGAATAATATAGATAAAGAGCCTTGCGAGAGCACTAAGGCACTGTTGTAATATTGTTTCTGTATAATGAATTAATAGACCGTTGTCTGTATATCAGTGTCCATGAATTGTGAGAGCAATTATTCTGAAAATGATATCTATACAAGGTCCGTGCGAAGCATTGAGTTGTCTAAATGTAAGTGGATTTCTGCATGGTCAGAGTATACCATGTATTTCATGGTTTGTTTACTGTACTAACCAATGTTTGCAGACTATTGCTAGGAAGATTATTGCAGAGTAAGACTCACTGTGGATCCATAACCCACAGTCTCAGGGGTAAGAGGAATACTGCTTTGAAGACAATAAGGATTTGGGGTGAGCAGAGACTGAGAGTTTAGCATTTGGGTTCATTAATGGCCATTCTGCACGGACCTCTGGATCCATCTGCATTAAAGGTTCTTGATAATTTATTAATTAATAGTTGGACTTTTTTTTCAGAAGAAAAATGGCTCAAGTTATATTGATATATAAACTTTTTTACATCAACAATGAAGTGGTGCCGAAGACAATGAGACTAAGGTACTGTCAACACAGAATTATCTTTCTGTCTTTACAAGCAGTTGGAGGTAAAGGCCCCGAACAAGAAATGTATATGCAGACCTGTACTTGTTCCAAAATCCAGGGGAAGATTTCTAAACAGAAATGTTAATCAAGAAGTTACTATTCCAGCAATGATTCGACCACCCCTTTTTTTCTTTTTTCTTTTTTTTTTGGTTAGAAGAGATTGATGTTTTGTTGGGGGCCTTCGATTCCATTGATCCAAGTGAAGTATAATAAAATGCCCTTCGGTGCTTCGAGGGCTCTTTTGGAGAGTCTGTCCGCTTCTTCTTTTGATTCCCTGTAAATATGCTGGTAGTAGGTTCCTTGGAAGTTTTTCTGTAAGTCTCGAACTCTGTGTTTCCAACCTTCAATTTAGTAGCATGGAGTTTGCTTTTACGTTGAAGCCACTCGATAATGATCTTGGAGTCCCCCAATATGTGGAGGTGGTGTAGGAGCAAGACTTTAGCCATTATGAAAGATACCCACGCTCCAATTAATTTGGCCTTCGTGTTTGAGCCATCTCCACAATTGAAGAGCCATCTCACCTCCGGGGAATTGAGAGTTTTCAGGATTCCCCCAGCACCACAGGTTGTTCCCCGTTAATAGACGCACTGTTGAAGAAAATCAGCGAGTGTCCATGAATAGGAAAAATCGGACTCAATCTTAGAGAGGTCGGTCTAATATCTGTTTGGGTGTAGGAGAGCAAACTTAAGGTTCTGTGAGTAACTGTGCTGGAAGAGGGAATTTTACCTTCAAATAAGGCTTTGTTGTGCTCCTTCCACAGAAACCAACAAATAAGAACTGGCAGTTTTTTGGGTGCAGCTGAGTTTTGTGTCCAATTCACCATGCATTCATTTAATTCTGCCCCTTCCACTCCAGTTTTAAATTCACCAAATCTCTGAATTAATAGTTGGACTTGCCCACACAAACACCACTTGACAAATAAAGCACTTACTATTAAATTCTTCCCAAACATCAACTAGTTGTATTAGAGGACAACAACCATAACCAGCCTAGGCATTTGTACTTCGCAAATCCCTTAACTAATATACTACCAAACAAGACATTTTACACCCAACTAGAAGCAAGAGCCTTTTAACATTAACAAATTCATGGATCATCTAGAAAACCCAAATCCCTTACAACTTTCATTCCCATGGATCATCTAGAAGCCCCAAATCCCTTACTTCTTTCATTCCCAACCAATAATAATAGCGTGCTTCTTTATCTTCTGATTTGCTACGAAGTCTAATCAAATATTTGTAGTTACCCTTATCCAGTTTGTTATCCTTTCCACTCTGCTTAATCAGGAATGCATTTGCTGCGTCAAAACCTCTAATAAGAAAGAGTTCGCGAAGAACGCGTGTAAGTAACAGGCAAAGGATTAACTCTTCTTCTTTGAGCCTATCAAAGAGCTGAAGTGCACCTTGGATATTCGCTATATCGCAAGCACCACGAATCATTATATTATATGTATCTGCATCTGGTTTGCAGCCCATATTAACCATACTCTCAAAAAATCGGGTTGCCTTTTGAAATTGTTTCTTATGACAAAGTGCACTAAAAACAAGATTATAGCAGATGGGATCTTGAGGAAAGGCTTTAGTCATCTCAAAAACCTCCTGCACCTTATCCATCTGGTTGTTCCGACAGTACACCTGTATAAGTGGACGATATGTCTGCATTCTCAGAGCACAACCAACACTTGCTATCTTTTCCAATGCAACTAAGGCTGCATTGATGTGATTATCTTCACAGAGAGCCGCAATAAGCATTTCA
This sequence comes from Picea abies, assembly GCA_900067695.1. Taxonomy (NCBI): domain Eukaryota; kingdom Viridiplantae; phylum Streptophyta; class Pinopsida; order Pinales; family Pinaceae; genus Picea; species Picea abies. Next base: position 10,325 of record CBVK0100603880.1, on the reverse strand, counting down.
CAACCATTTCTTCTAAGAGAAAGTGCTAGCTTCTTAAACATTTCCATAACGTCATTCAGCATATCCGGATCATCATGCCAGGCGGTAGCGAAAGAAAACGTTTTCACAGAATAATTGCAACGTGCAGATTGCATCTCTTCCAGAATCATCTGCAGGGTTTTAAAGTGTTTACAGCGGCCATGAATATCGGCGAGCTTGCCATAAGATGAAGTGCTATGTTTAAACCCTGGTCATGCTTTGGCCCATTGAGAAAACCTCCGAGCCAAATTTGGGGAACTTGTTTTATCGAATACGATATTTACCAGTCGTGGAATTTTTAAAAAGAGACTGCTGGTTTATTCTAACCCTAAAATTCTAACATAAAGTCCTTACAGCGGCCATGAATATCGGCGAGCTTGCCATAAGATGAAGTGCTATGTTTAAACCCTGGTCATGCTTTGGCCCATTGAAAAAACCTCCGAGCCAAATTTGGGGAACTTGTTTTATCCAATACGATATTTACCAGTCGTGGATTTAACAGAACACCCAATTGATCTAAAGCTTCTTCCATGTCTTCATCGCCTTTTCCAAGAACTTGGCAGATTTCTCTAGCAGCATCCACTCGCTTCCATTTCTTTTTCTCTCGGATTTCGTCAGTTTTGTCCAAATCAGGCAAATTGTCTTCCGCTTCTTCGTTGTTTATGTCTTGCAATTCAGGATTTCTGTTCTCATCCGAGGTTGCTTTAGTTTGCTCACGTCTTTGAAGCCTGGAGGATGCGTCCGTAGAGTAAAATTTATGACTCAAAACGAATTCATGAAAAAGAAGAGAGCTCTTACTTTTTTCAAAGCTTCTGAAGGCCATGGAGTCCAAATTTTGAGGCCATTCTGGTAATACATAACTCGTATCATAACTCCAATGTGTAGGGCGTGACTCGATAGTTGAAAATGCTCGCCTGACAGAGGCCAGTCCTGCACGACGCGCACAAGCCATGGCCTGGATTTTACCTGGGTTAAAGAGAAATGGATGGAATGGAATTTGGAGAAATGGAATGGAATTTGGAAAAGAGGGGATAGGGGTTTTGTTATTGATAGGGTTTAAAGAATTAGGGTTTTAAGGGTATGAATTGAATAGATAATTTTTAATCACACGATCCATGAATTTATAGGGAGAAAAAAGGGGTTATATTTTTGAAATGTGTATATTGATTAGATTTATTTTAATTATGGATTTATGGGAGAGATAAATTTTTAGAATACCAAATCTTTTTAGAGTGTAAAATTTGAACGTATGTTTGTATTTTTTGAAATTTTATTTTTCTACATGTTTGATAAATTCAAGATTAAAATGGATTTTATATATTTCACAACGTTTTAAAAAATGGCCTGGATTTTACCTGGGTTAAAGAGAAATGGATGGAATGGAATTTGGAGAAATGGAATGGAATTTGGAAGAGAGGGTTATAGAGAAATGGATGGAATGGAATTTGGAAGAGAGGGGATAGGGGTTTTGTTATTGATAGGGTTTAAATAATTAGGGTTTTAAGGGTATGAATTGAATAGATAAATTTTAATCACACGGTCCATGAATTTATAGGGAGAAAAAAGGGGTTATATTTTTGAAATGTGTATATTGATTAGATTTATTTTAATTATGGATTTATGGGAGAGATAAATTTTTAGAGTAACAAATTAGAGTGTAAAATTTGAAGTATGTTTGTATTTTTGAAATTTTATTTTTCTAAATGTTTGATAAATTCAAGATTAAAATGGATTTTATATATTTCATAAAGTTTTTAAATTTTGCAAATAAAAATATCGTATTTTAATATTAATTTTTATTTGTAGATATAATTTTTTGTAATTTTGTATTTTATAACTTTTACATAATTTATTGATTATAAATAAATAAAAAATATTAATAAAAAATTCTTTATTTTATTCCAATATTAATTTTTAAAAATATTTTATTGTCTTATTAAGTCATAGTTTGAATGAAACCACATGGTTATTTTCAATTCTTTGGGTTGAGAAAAACCAAATGAAACTTAAAGAGAATTTTGGGCCCCATTTGTTTATGAGTATTATTGTGGTATTATTATTGCTAAATCAATCCATGTAAGCTTATTGAGCACACCATGCCAGAGTACAAAATCAATATTCTTACCCAATGTACTAAGCAAGTCTTTTCACAGTTTTAAGTATTAGATCTTTGTGATGGAAGTCGAGGATTGGTTCCTCATGGTAAACTAGTTTAAACCATGAGCTAAGAACTTATGAGGTTTACAAGTCTCATAAGGAGTCTTACTAAAGGATGGAGGAGACTGGTGAGCCGAACTAAACCTTTAAAACTATCCTTAAATGTAGCTTGTTGTTGTAGTAACGCCTCCCTCGACTGGAGTTTTATGCTTGTAGATTTTGGAGTAGTTTTTGTCTCTTTCGCGGGTCCTTTAGTCTTTAGAACCTTCGAGACTTTGTTTTTGTTTGTTTCTCCAAGTTCTAGACAATATTATTTCACTGTTATCGAGTTCTGGACATCAGAGTCCCTTGGGGGATGCGAGTATGGACCCACTATAGAACTGGAACTATTTTCTTTTTACTCTGCACAGTCTTGTTGCACTTACCATTCTGAGTCTTCTTACAAGTTACTGGGAATTTGGGATCAATGGAGCCTAGGTGGTAGCTCATGGCCTCACATTCACTGCCATGTGTTGAAGCCAATGTGAGCACATTGATGATTGTGGCTGACGAAGAACTTTGGAGGAAAGAGGGGTTATTTGACTTGGCAGACTCTGTTGGTAAACCTACTGCCTCCACACATAAATTCCCTGGTCTTCTTTCTCGCTTCTCTCAATCTCAGTCCTCCCCTTGTCTCCCTTGCGCACCCTCATATGTCGAGTTCCTGCAGTCATTTTCCGATTTCACCATTCTTTTTTATCGCCCCTTTGTACCACAGTCTAAAGGCATACTTAATGAGCATCATTGCCAACTTAACCAGCAACAGGTGGGTTGTAAAGTGGATGCGAACCCTCGGCTTAGTCGCAGAAAGTGGAGGGCAAAAAAACATGTTCGTAAAATGGTCTTAGGCTCTGATGTTGGACTTGCAGAGTCTTGTAGTTTAGTGCTCTGTGGTTTAGTTGGAAGGCTCTCCTACAGTTACCTTTGTAAGGTCTCCATTTTAGACTGGGTGGAACTTACTTGGAAGCCATTACTAGGATATGCACCAGAAGTCATATTCCTGACAAAAGGCTGGTTGGGATTTGTGTGTAAAACTCCTGAAGATTCTGCTATTTTATTAGCACAGAAGTGGGTACTTGGTGGGAGCAACCTCATGATAAAACAATGGCGACTGGCCTTTAATCTTGCGACTGAGTACTTCCAGTACATGCACCTGTGGATCCTACTTCCAGGATTACCTCTCCAGTTCTGGAACAAGGCGACGTTGGAGGCGATTGGCAACTCTTACGACACTTTTCTTTCGGTAGATAACTCTACTCTCTCGGCAACGACCAAGAACATAGGCAAAATTTTAGTGGAGCTGGATGTTCATGGTGGTCTACCAGAACTGTTAGAGATTGAATGGAGGGGGAAAAGGATAACTCAACGTCTGTATTACCTTGGTATACCCTTCTGATGTAGTCGTTGCCATAGCACTGGACACCTGAAGAAAAACTGGTGAGGTTGAGTGGAAAAAGAAGTCTCTGAAGACTCTGCACTACTCAGAGATTTGGAAGACCATGAAGAGGAAGTGCACTCAGTATGTAGATACCCCTTTCCCAAATCCACATCTCCATCGGAATCAGAGGATTCCTTCTCGGGTAAGCTAAAAAATTACTACCCGACTTTTTTTCATTCTTTATCCCTTATGGAGATCGAAGAGCTCAAAGCTTCACAAACTTTGAAGTCCCTCTGCTCCCCAGAGGTTATACCTGCGACTTTGGGATCTAGTCTGCCTACTACTGATCCCTTGCCCTCGAACCCCATTCTTACCTCTGATACCTGTATTCCTTTGATTGGGGAAGCCTTGATCGATAGACACTCTGTACGCTCCTCACCCGACACTCTTCCTGCCTCCTCCTCCTTAAATACTTTCGAGTCCACACCCCTGTTGACTGAAACTTCTTTGTTACCGGGATTTCGCGAATCCGAAGAAGGGGACTCCTCCCTTAACTCTGTCCTGGACTCACTGATTCCACTTTCCCAGGACAGTTACAATCCAATCCCTTTACCGACTTACCTAGGGATTTCCCGTGTTGATCCCTCCTCCTCTTCCAGGATTTTAGGTACTACACCTAACCAGCCGGATCACACAAAGAATTACACTTGGTCTAGAGGTCTAGGTACTGATTTTTCCCTTGTCAAGACTAGAAGCTCAAGGAAGAAACTACTGACGGAATCGTCTCCCTCCATAGTCTTGGATCCTACCACTATCGATAGTGGGGCACTTAGAGCGGTGAAGGCCCTAGCAAGAGCCAAATAATGATCCTCTTGTCACTGAATCTCAGAGGGCCTAGAGGTACCCTAAAAGAAGCCTCTCTTCGTCGTGTTTTGGATTCCACTCATCCCAGTATAATTTTCCTTAAGGAAACCCTGGTTAAAGCTGAGAAAGCGTAGTCCTTCCTTCAGGGTTTTCATCTGTCCTGGACTACTTGTGCAGTGAGCTCAGTTGGTAATTCGGGAGGCCTTCTGGTGGCATGGGACCCCCGATATTTTAACTTGGCGCCTTTCCTTACTTGTGGGGGAATTTTGTTGGCAGGTTTTATTATCTCTTCAAACCGGAAAATTAATTTCTTAAATGTTTATGGCCCCTACATGGAACATAAAGCTTTCTGGACCAATCTTTCAAACTGTGATATTCTCTCTCTACAAAGCCTTGTGATAGCTGGTGATTTGAATTTGACTCTTTCCAGTGGTGAAAGTTGGGGAGGCGTGGCCAGCTCAAGTCAACTTTCAAGTTTTTTTTGGCACGCTCTTCCTCTCTCATAAACTCATTAATGTTCACCCAGACAAATTCGTTCCGACTTGGCGAAATGGACGCACATGCAACAACTTTATAGCGAAACGTCTGGATAGATTTATGGTGGCAGAGGATCTTCTTCTGGATGGTCGATTATTTCGCTCTTGGGTTGAATACCCCTTTGTTTCTGACCATGCCCCTAATTTGTTACAACTCGAGAGCTCTACTTTCCCCAAAGCCTACCCTTACAAATTCAATCATGTTTGTCTTTCTGATAAAGACTATAACTGTTTGGTCACAAACCTGTGGATCAACCAAGTTTATCACCGGGAAGAAGATATCCAACGACGATTTTTATGGAAGCTAAAGGACCTGAAATTGCTCACCAAAAGCTGGTTAAAGAAACAATGGGCTTGGGAATTTAAGCACTTGGAATGATTGGAATTAAAAGTTATAGATCTGTTAAAGGAGATCGCAGATGGTAATTTTCAACCTGGAGAAAGAAACCCTCCTCATCAGATTTGAATCCGAAAGAAACAAAATTCTCAAGGCACAGGAGGATCGGTGGTGCCTCAAAAGCAGAGCTCTTTGGGCACAAAGCGGTGACAAAAACATTAAGTTTTTCCACCAATTTGCTAATCAAAAGAGAATCAATAAACATCTATGGGCAATTAAAGATGACTCGGGACATCTTCATTCAGGTCAGAATGCAATATCAAAGGAGGCTGAATTTTTTTTTAAGAATTTTTTCAATAACGATGAGTCGGTTTCTATTACTGAACATGTAAAAGTGGTTGGTTTTTTTAACAATTGGCTGAGTGAGGAGGAAGCTAAAGAGCTCTATGTGTCGGTCACCTCTCTGGAACTAAAATCGACCTTATCACAGTTCAAAAAGGAAAAAAGTCCAGGCCTGGATGGCTGGACTGTGGATTTTTTCTCTCATTTTTTTGAATTGATAAGTGAGGATCTTTTGGCACTGGTGGAGTTGATTAGAGCTGGTGGACACATTACTGGAAATCTTAACTCCACATTTCTGGCTTTAATTCCAAAATCCAACAAACCTCGGACTTTTGGAGACTACCGACCAATTTCTTTATGTAATCTAGTTTACAAATTAATCTCAAAAGTTATAGCCAACCGCATTAAGCCGATTTTATCAAGGAATCTCTCGGCAGAACAATTTGGCTTTCTGGAGGGGCGTTTGATCCATGATGCAATTAGAACAACTCATGAATGCATTCATAGCATCAAACGGAAACATTTAAAGGCCCTAATACTTAAACTAGACCTTCAAAAAGCCTATGGTTGCATCAACTGGGACTTCCTGAGACTGATCTTAATCCAAGTGGGATTTGGGACTTAGTTGACTAACTGGATTCTAGAATGTGTTAGCTCTGTGTCCCTGGATGTCTCAGTAAATGGAGAGGCCACCAATTTTTTCAAGATTGGTAGAGGCCTTCGCCAGGGATGCCCACTCTCTCCCTTACTCTTCATTCTTGTGATGGAAAGCTTGAGCCTGCTACTAAAATCCAGTCAAAGTGAAGGCTCATTAATTGGAATTAAAGTTACCAGATTGACAAAAATTCTCCATCTCTTTTTTGTTGATGATGTGCTACTGATGACTAATGCAACTTTGCAGGAATGGCAAGAGATCAAGCACATCATTCATTTGTTTTGTTCAGCCTCGGGCTTAAAAGTAAATCTTGACAAATCTACTATACACTTTTCGGGTCTTGAGGAGGCCGATCTTCCTCCCTTCAAGCAGTTGCTCCCTTATAAGTTCATTGATCTAGAGGGGGGCTTCAAGTACCTGGGGTACTTCTTAAAAGTTGGAGTACAAAGAACTGAATATTGGATGTGGCTCATAACTAAAATGGAAAAGAGGATCAGTCATTGGAGCTATAGATGGTTGTCCCTGAGAGGTAGACATACTCTCTGCAAAGCTGTACTTGAAAGCCAGCATGTGTACTGGTTATCACTGGTTGCTGTCCCTATATCCATTCTTTACAGATTAAGGAAACTACTTTTTAATTTCCTGTGGAAAGGAAATGCAGATGCTCATCATTACCATCTTGCTAATTGGGAACCTCTCGCTCGACTGATCTTAATCCAAGTGGGATTTGGGACTCAGTTGACTAACTGGATTCTAGAATGTGTTAGCTCTATGTCCCTAGATGTCTTAGTAAATGGAGAGGCCACAATTTTTTTCAAGATTGGCAGAGGCCTTCGCCAGGGATGCCCACTCTCTCCCTTACTCTTCATTCTTGTGATGGAAAGCTTGAGCCTGCTACTAAAATCCAGTCAAAGTGAAGGTTCATTAACTGGAATTAAAGTTACTAGATTGACAAAAATTCTCCATCTTTTTTTTGCTGATGATGTGCCACTGATGACTAATGCAACTTTGCAGGAATGGCAAGAGATCAAGCGCATCATTCATTTGTTTTGTTCAGCCTCGGGCTTAAAAGTAAATCTCGACAAATCTACTATACACTTTTCAGGTCTTGAGGAGGCCGATCTTCCTCCCTTCAAGCAGTTGCTCCCGTATAAGTTCACTGATCTAGAGGGGGGCTTCAAGTACCTGGGGTACTTCTTAAAAGTTGGAGTACACAGAACTGAATATTGGATGTGGCTCATAACTAAAGTGGAAAAGAGGATCAGTCATTGGAGTTATAGATGGTTGTCCCTGGGAGGTAGACATACTCTCTGCAAAGCTGTACTTGAAAGCCAGCATGTGTACTGGTTATCTGGTTATCACTGGCTGCTGTCCCTATATCCATTCTTTACAGATTAAGGAAACTACTTTTTAATTTCCTGTGGAAAGGAAATGCAGATGCTCATCATTACCATCTTGCTAATTGGGAAACTCTCGCTCGTCCAAAACGATTTGGGGGATGGGGATTCCTCAACATCTTTACATTCAACAAAGCATTGACGACTACAACGCTCTGGAGAGCACTTACAAGTGACGGGCTGTGGAAAAAGGTTCTAAAAGAAAAGTATCTCCATTCGCTCAGCTGTTAAATGGCTCCGCTCGGAATCATTCGCTCAGCCCTCGGCTTTTAAAATCCGGAAGGGTCTGCTGAAATCAGTTCATATTATTACCAACTAGCTTAGCTGGATGCCAGGGTCGGGGTCCCTTGCGGAGATCGGGAGGGACATAATTCTAGATTTGGGCTGTCATTCGATCATGTCTCCACTCCTTCGGACTGCTCTACATCAAAAGCGTATAACAATGCTCGCACATGCATGGAGAACTCAACAACGCGATCCCTTTTCATCTCACCTCAGTGGATTGGCAGCTCCGAATTAGAACTCTCGGGGGATCTGGCTTCGGAGTGGGATCGGTTCAGGCGAGCCCTTCATTCCTCAGGCATCATCTTAACAGAAAACGATGATGAATTACAATGGATCGGGGGATGCTTCCGGGGTTATTACCTCAAAAATTGCCTACTTGGCCATGTGCGCCACTCAAAACCTGTTGATGGTGTCCGGTTAGCAAAAGAACTTTTGGAAGTAGGACTTACAGTTGAAGATTAAACTCTTTGTATGGTTGGCAGCCAACAATAAGATTCTATCGTGGTCTAACCTCCAGCGAAGAGGTTGGGAAGGCCCTAGCAGATGCATCCTGTGCAAAACTGACAGTGAAACTACTGAACATCTCCTCTTGCACTGTACCTTTACCAAAACCGTGTGGAACTTGATTTACATATTAAGAAATTATAATCAGAAGTCGGGTGGAAGCAGTTTGGATGACAGTCTATCCAAGTGGACAACAAACCGGTCAGCACCAACTACATTAGCTCCTTTAGTTTGCTGGTATGTATGGCTTGAAAGAAATGCAGCGATCTTCGCTGTCAATAATGATAAGATCGCTTGGTTCAGTCCACAAGCCTGTGGAAATAATTAACAAATCCTCCTGCGCTCCTGATTTATTAATGAAATTTTTGAATTTCCTGTAGCTTGCTTTGATGGTGCAGCTAAGGCAAATGGTCGATGCTGTGGAGTGTAGCTTGCTTTGATGGTGCAGCTAAGGCAAATGGTCGATGCTGTGGAGATTAAACTTTCGACCTCTTTGGTTCATAAATGGTACCTGAATTGTGGACCCGACACGAATACAGAGGCAGAATTAACGGGTGCTTAGGCTACATTATTCTTAGTAAACCTTCTTACTCTCCCAAAGATTCAAATTATGGGCGATTCTAAGGTAATTATCCAGTGGCTGAATGAAAGAAGTGAGTTATGTGTCAGCTCTCTCGAAGTCTGGAAAAAAAAGAATCTGAATTGTTATGAACACCTTCGAGAGCATAAAATTTTTCCACATTTACCGAGAATTCAATAAAGAAGCAGATGAACTATCAAAAAAAGCTTTAAATGAACTAGAGGGTTACATCACGCTTCACTTTTACTTATGGACTGAAAGAGTGGAGGGACAACGTCGGCACATCAATATCTATTAATTCTATATTACTCTCTCACACTTCTGATCACTGTATGAGTGGTTTGTTGTATTATTTCTACTAGCCAAGAATTTTTGGTAAGAGAGGACTTTCAGTCTCCTCTTCTAGCCCGAAAAAGATCCAGTCATCATGGATGCACTCATATCTTTGAGGAATATTAGTAAAGGAGTATGTGTATGTAACAGACAAGATTTTTTTGTCTTTTGTTACTGATTTGTTTTAATGCACAAGTTTTACTCAAGATTACTAGAACTTTTTAGGCGAAATGTTATTTTCTCGTTTTATTATCTCAATAGACTCATATATGGGAGTGTAGTTATGTAGTCACTATGAGATCCTTGTAGGTAGTAGCGTATTACTAACAACTTTTTAGGGGGTTAGTTCTTTTAGTGTTTGTTGGACATTCCAATGGAAATTTTGATCATCCTATGATCTCAAGAGACTTATCTTTTGCAATGTATTTATGTAGTAGGTATGAGATCCTTGTAGCTAAGAGTGTATTACTAACAACGACAAGTGTATAAACTTACGAATAAATTCATGAATAAACACACAAACAAATCACAAAAATGAGTTACAAGTCTTAAATTTGGATACTTGCGTTGCTTCAAAAAAGAGATATAAATATACATAATTTTGTTTAGAGAAACCTAGGATAATTCTTCAAGAAAATTCTTGAAGAATTATCCTAGGCTCTCCCCCTCATTGTCTACTGGGGCATTTGGTTAGCTCACAACAATGCCATTTTTTAGGATCGACCTTATATTCCATATTGTATTGTTGCACAGGGCCTCTCAATCCTCTCTCACTTCCCACAGGAAAAAGATACACCCGTTGTTCGTATTATTTCCCCTGAACATATTAACTATACCAATCCATGGGCCTTCTTTGATGGTGCTTCACAGAATGATCAACGGTCTTGTGGAGGGGGGGAG
>CBVK0100603879.1:0-16481 GCA_900067695.1 Picea abies | reverse complement strand
GCTCTTCCGATCTCACCAGTAGCGTGTAGAGCCCAGAAATTTTTTGAGGCAGTCATCCTCTTCCCTGTCAGAATCAGAGATTCTCAGGGGTTTTCTGGAATTCTCTCCGAGTCTTGGTTGTTTGCAGTATTATCTCAAATTGTTTTGCTTTATGATTTTTCCTTACATTATTTGTTTTTTCTGTTAAAAAGAGTGTCCAAGCCTTCAAGGGATCCTGGTTATCAATATCAGTGGTCTCTTCCTGGTTTTGAGTTGTCTATTTTCATTTTTTCTTAGAGTTTAGAGATACACGCAGCCTGTACAAGGTCAGCCCGCATGTACACTCCCTCTGTCTCTATACAAGTCACATTCACATGCTTGTTGTTAGATTAACAGTAGTGTGCTTGTGCAGGATACTTTTTGTTGAGGGTAAGGCAGTCATCATTTCCCTTGATGAGAATTATACTTCTCAGGTGTTTAAATCTCTGTCTTAGCAGTCAGTAGCTTAGGATTCATCTTACCCGTAGCTTGTTTTTTCTCATTTAAAAGTGGTCATAAAAAAGAATTTTTTAGGGTTTTTAGACAAGTGTGAGAGTCATTTTTTAAGGTTGCTAGTGTGTGATTTTTTGACGTGATTCTTTGTGATTTGCGATTAGGCCAGAATCATTTTTCTTGGTTTTTGTTTGTTGGTATTTTTCCTTTTTTGCTTTATCAAGCATTTAAATAAATAAAAATCTCTTTTCATTTTCTCGTTTGGTTGAAGAGTGTGTTTCTGCATTATTAGACAGGAAAAAGTTGTTTATTTCATAAGTTTTTGCAGTTTACTTAGATCATAAGTAGCTTGTAGTCAAGTGAAATTTATTTTGAGTTTGTTGTCCAAAATCTTAGAAAATTTAAAATATATATATATATATATATATATATTGGAAAGTTGTTGAAATTTTGCATTAAGTAAAAGTTTTTGTTTTCAGTTGTTTATTCATTTTTTCTTTCGTCTTTTACACATCATTAGTTTCACTTTCATACCCCTTGACATAAGACAAAGCCATAAAATTAACGCTAAATATAAAATTTATTAGACTTTTATGTTTGTAGGGTTAACCAACTAGTTCAGGATTAGGGCCTTGGATTAGGTTGGAGAGGAAACTCTTCAAGGCCATTTAAAATCAAACATTGGATTATGAGTTAGGGAGTGTCTAAGTCCAGTATCGTGGAAGTTATCCAGGACCCCCCTCTAACACAGAGGATAAACACAAGATCGTGTGCGGAAAGGTAGCGGAGATAACCCCTCCAAAGTTGGACCAATCGTAGTGGAGAACACATATAGAGGGTTTGTTTTGGGATTTCATCAATTGTATTTGCCACGGGGCTTCGTGGGTATCGAATCCGTTCAAGGTCCTTAGTTTTCTTCTGAACCACTTGCTTTTGATACCCTTGACAGGTTTTGGGCTCGATACCCTGCTCATTGTGGTCTACCTGACTTTTGACTGTACCCACCTGGTGATTGTTCACGCGCTAGAAACCTAGTTGCCTATCTTTCTTAGGGACATACACAGGTGATTGCGGGGGTATACCATGGTACCTAGGAAAGACATCAGGCCACACTTTGCAAAGTATACCTGGAGGGTGCTTCCATGTTTGAGTTGCACTTGCACCGATAAGTTCCTCTAGTGTTGGTTGTTGTAACTGTTCTTCCAATTAATTTAGTGTTTGCATGTCTTATCTTCTAGGGACTTTTTTAGTGTGTGTTACTTTTGAACGTTTAGACTACCCTAGAGTGTCTTTGATATTCTCACACAATGGAGGATCATGAGCTCCATCGGTCACGAAGGCTTCTTGGCCTGATGTCGGTTACACTGGAGCCACCCCTGCCACCATTAAGGCGAAAGCTAGACCAACAAGGGTCTTTTGAAGCGACTGGGTTACAAGAAATTGTGCCCGACCAACACGCGAAGGAATCGACCATTTTGGACCTTGAAGCAAATGATCTTGGCCCAGTTGAAACCTCAACCACTGAGTTCTTGGCACCTTTCATTGTACCAATTCAATTTTACGAGCGTCAAACAGTGTTGCACATTGCAATGGAAACAAATGTCGTTACTTCTTATGGGAATTCTTCAATTCCCTCTACAGTCGTCACCACAGGAGAGTCTTCACCTCCTAACCCACTGTCATCGGTCCGAGCCACCATGGTCTCAACCGCTTCTACATCGCATAGTGGTCCAATCCCTTCTTTGGCAGTGGCCACAACCCCTTTCACACCAAATGCGACAAGCCCTCTGTTCTCATACGGGATGCCTAGTTCGGGTACAAGTCATGTACTTTCCTACTCCACTTTACATACTTTAGGTCTGGGGACAGGGAGCTCTAACGCTCATCTGCAAGGTCACATGGGGGGCACTCATGTTCCTTTTAATGCTTTTCCTTACAGAGGGGTTCATATACCTCCTTCATCCCCTTCACTCGGTGGCTCGCATCAGCAATCTGTCGGGCAACCTACACACCATAGTTTATTTGGAGTGGGGAGTCAAGGGCCACCTTCGCATAGTATGTCGGTAGGTTTGACAATGTTTTCTTTGGCGGAAACGTTTGGTAACAACGCCTTCTCATCAACCGCCTTCCCAACTGGGGGTAATCTTAGTTTTGGACAATCTACTCCTATGCAGGGTACTATTCTTGCACAGGGGGCAAACCTAGGAACTTCTTCCACAGCAGGGCCTTGGAATTCTTAGCAGGGATCCGTTCCCTCGTCCGGAATTCCGATCTAGGGTAATTATTTCCACAATCAATGGAACCCTGGACAAACTACTATGCCTATCCCCACGGGACCGACATGGGGCAACCCTTCCTAGAGCCCTTCGAATATAATGCATGCCCAACAATCTATGTCCTATTTGGGAAATCAGTCGATGTTGTCTCCACATATGAAAAATCCATACGTTGGCCAGGGCCATGGTTTCTACTAGAATTCAAGCCAACAGCCAAAATTTTCCTGGCAACCTGGTGTGAGCCAAACTCCAGGCCCCTTTTTCCCAAGTTATCACCAACAACCCAAACTACCTTTCCTAGTGACTTTACACTTGCCAGATTTGACAAGGTTGTTGAATGACCCTATTTGTCACGATCCACATTGGCCTCCTATGCCGACGAAGTTTCCTTTGGACATTCCAAAGTTTGAAGCCAAGCCTTACGAAGATCCAGGAGATCATGTGACTACCTTTCATCTTTGGTGCTCATCTAACTCATTGAAAGATGGCTCTGTACAGTTGTGATTGTTTCAACGTACTCTCATTGAGAGCGCCGAAAAATGGTACATTGAGCTCAATCGCTCAAGATATTCTTCCTTTGGCGAACCGGCAATGGCTTTCCTGAACCATTTCCAGTTACCTGTGAAATATGACGTTGGCACAGAGTTGCTCACCAATTTCGAATAGACAACAGTGGACCATATCTCTGATCACATCTGAGAATGGAGACGCCGGAAGGGTTTAATCAAGGTGCCAATCCCACCAGCATTCCTGCTTGAGTGGTTCCTTAAGTCTTTGGTCCAACAGTTATCCAAAGACATCGCGATGTCAAGAGTTTTCTCTGAAGAAGATGCCATCATGAGGGCTCAACAATTTTAGCTCATCTATTCTCAGTCCAGTTTATTATACAACATCTTGCCAGATGCACCACATTCAATACTGGATAAAACTTGACAGAGAGTTGGACCACATGCCGATGGTATTGTTGATTCAGCACAAACAAAGCCTGTTGAGCAATTGATGAAGCAGTTGCAGCAGTTATCTATACAACACACAGCGGCTAGCCAAACTATTGCTTTGGCTGCTCCCCCTACCAAAATGTCGGAGGTACACACAGTGCAGTCGAATAACCCAAAGGCTTCCCAGCAGCCTGAAGGGAAGAAAAAACAACGAAAGAAGGGTAAGGGGGATAAAAAACCTATCGACAATGTTGGTGGGGACAACACTGAGAAATGAAAGGCGAGGTATCCATGCAACTTGTGCATAGAAGACCAGCTGACCCATATGTTTCCTCGGCTTGCAAAGGCCCAAAAGTTTGTGATGCAGCAACAACCTGTTATGTTGACTAATCCATTTCAGCATGGGCAAAATCTAACCCAAGCCTCGGGAAGCACAGAAAGGGGTAGCCAAGAACCCCCTCCGCCTGCGAACAACCCTGCATCCGCGAACGTATACATGGTGAGGGGTGATGGTTTTATATCAACTAGAGCACATGAATATAGTAAACCAAGCACTTCTGAGAAGGGTAAAGAAGCTAACCTCCCATCTCTTCCTCTACAGCTTGAGAAGACATTGGGAGAAACAATGACATGCATTTCCAAAGGTGCATTTAAAAAATCTTCTCATAAGCCAAACGCAAGGGCCGCCTAGAACTACTCTATATCACAAACCCCTTGTGCGATGTCCACTTTGGAGGTCCTCCAAAGCTGCCCTTCCCAGAGGAAAGCCTTGTTAACCGCTTTAGGATCTACCAAGACTTGTAATCCGAGTACAATCATGCTAGATACAACCGACTTAAAACCTCTTCTACCTTACCACGTAGCGTTTTAGATAGTGGCTTATCCCACGAAAACTTTTACTCAGAATATCTTCCGCACAATGGTTGATGAGGGCGCTTCGACATGTGTTATGTCGTTAGCATGTTGGAAGGTTGTGGGCCAGCCTGTTTTGTCTCTATCACCTACTCTCCTCACCACTTTCAACGGACATTCTTTCTAACCACATGGTATCATTCCTTCTTTCCCCATGCAGTTAGGAGGGAAGACTGTGTGCGTCAAAGTAGAGGTAGTCGATGCGCCCTTCGACTATAACCTCTTATTAGGAAGGAGTTGGACTTATGCCATGCAAGCTGTGGTTGCTACAGTTTTTCGGGTCTTGTTGTTTCCACACAAGGGCCGGATAGTGACCATTGATCAATTGTCCTTCTCCAGACCTGACCCTACTTTGGGAGCATCCATGGTCCTGATGATTGATAATCCTCAACCAGGTGTCGTCAATGTAGGGGTTGTTTTTTTCCCATCTTTGATGGGTACCTTCAATTACCCGCCCCCTCAAGGTGATATCAAGTTTATATCCAATCACAATAAGGTTGAGATTTTTCAAGTTTCGTCGTTCCGCATGACTTACTTTGACGATCCATGGACACTTCCTTCCCCATCAGCCACGATGGATGGGACAGGGCATCCGGGCATGTTCATGCCTTTGTCCGCAGCTGAAGTAGCGTATTCCTTAGTCCAACAAACTTCAGCCCACACTAATCTAGCTCCTGCACAAGAGTTAGATCCTCTTCTAGAGCCTATTTGGGCTCAGGGTTCTCTCACTCACATCGATTCATTGGACTTAATCTTGCCCTTTGATGAAGCAATGACTAGTCCAGATAAACCCTAGGAAGATCTTCATCACAAATTATACTTGCTCCCAGAGTTAAGCTGAATTGAAGCAGGAGAATTCACCGTGACCATGACGGGAGATCAGTCGTGCCCTATTAATCTCTTAGCTACACACAAAATTTATGCTGAAGGCAATACGACAACTATCATTGAAACTGTACTGATCAATCTCTCTTGAAACCTTGGCGTCATGGAGAATGTATTCATCAGAGCAAATTGCTCCCCCAAAGAGATTCAAATCTACACAGATATTTTCAAAGAATTTTGCGACGTTTTTGCCTGGTCTTATGAGGAAATGCCAGGTATCAATCCAAAAATAGTTGAACATGAGATCACCACGTATCTTGATGCCAAGCCTATTCGGCAAAAGCTTCGTCCAATTAATCCTAAGAAAGCAACAACCATTAAGGTTGAGGTTGAGAAATTGTTGAAGGTAGGTTTTATCTAGCCTATCCATTTGACTCAATGGGTGTCAAATCCTATGCCGGTCAATAAAAAACAAGGCATGATTCATGTATGTACCGATTTCCGTGATTTGAACAAGGCATGTCCCAAAGAAAATTTTCCAACACCATTCATCGACCAGATCATTGATGAATGTGCTGGTTTCAAAGCCTTTTCTTTCATGGATGGTTTTTCAAGATATAATCAAATACAAATCAAACCTGAAGACCAACACAAAACGACATTCATTTGTCCTTAGGGTACATTTGCATATCGTAAGATGCCTTTTGGTCTTAAAAATGCTGGAGAAACCTTTTAGTGGGCCATGTCTTTTTCTTTACATGACCTCAAGCATATAGTCGAGGCCTATCTAAATGATTTAGCATCACGATCTCGTAAGAGAACGGATCATCCCACACGTCTTCGACTTATCTTTGAACGTTGTCGCTACTTTTGGATTCGCCTGAATCCAAACAAGTGCAGCTTCTGCTTAATGTCAAGATGATTGATAGGTTTCATAGTGTCAACAACAGGGATCATGGTCAATCCTCTCAAGGTTGAGGCAATAATTCAGTTGCTCCCCCTATGAACAATCCTTTAACTTCAGAGTCTACAAGGCAAGGCGAAATTTTTACGACGCTTCATCGCCAACTATGCCGAAATCACCAAGGGCTTTATGCGCTTACTGAAGAAAAATGTTCCCTTTTGTTGGGATGATGCGGCTCAATGCTCTTTTGATGCATTGAAACATGCCCTCACAACTGCACCTCTGCTCTGGCCACCTAACTATAACAAAGATTTCTTATTATATCTAGTTGTAGCATAGTCAACCATTGGCATGGTTTTAGTTCAGGAAGATGACTTGTTCTCAGAATATGTGATCTATTACCTGAGTCGAGGCCTCATAGGACCGAAACTTAATTATTCTCATATCGCAAAACTTGTGTTGGCAGCAGTTCATGTTGTTCAACAGTTCTGTCATTATGTTCTGTTTCGCAAGACCACCGTTATTGTTGTCGTGAATCCATTCCAGTACATGTTGACACGATGGGTAATAGGCAGAAAAATTAGTAGATGGATAGTCATCCTCCAAGAGTTTGACTTAGAATTCATTTCAGCAAAGTCCAAAAAGTCACTGGTCTTCACAGAACTCATTTTGGAACTTCCGGTTGAGTCAGGTGACATTGTGCCTGAAGAATCGCCTATCCGGGAAGATATTTTTTTATCACATCTTCTGATCCCTGGTATGGAGATATACTTATCTATCTCCAGACTTTGAAGTGCCCCACCACTTCTTCTCATGATGAGCATCGACGCATACACCATTAGGCTAAGAATTATCTCATAATCGAAGAGACATTGTATCAGAGAGGTGTAGACTACATCCTACGCCAATGTCTCACTCATGAGGAAGCAGTTATCGTGCTTAATGATTTCCATACCGGAGCTTGTGGCGGTCATTTGTCTGGGTTGGAAACACCCCAAAATATTCTACGAATAGGTTACTTCTGGCTGACACTTATCAAATATTGTATCGAATCGGTCAAGCAGTGCCATCCATGCCAAATCTTCTCTCAGAAGATGAAGGCACATCCCGCTCCCATGTTTCCTGTCATCAGAGTTGGTCCCTTCACCAAGTGGGGGATTGATTACACTACTTGCAACCCTCCTTTAGCAAGGGGGCACAACTATATCATCGTAGTTGTAGACTACTTCACAAAGTGGGTCGAAGCTATGCCAACATTTAAAGATGATGGAGAGACAATTTCTCTCTTCTTATTCAACCAGATCATAGCAAGGTTCGGCATCCCGAGGGATATTGTCACTAACCATGGCAGTCACCTTCAGAATCAGATGATGAATGAATTAACATAAAATCTTGGGTTATGGCAAGAACATTCATCACCGTACTACCCCCAAGCCAATGGGCAGGTGGAAGCTATAAACAAAACTCTTAAGACTATTCTACAGCGAACTATCAACTCAGCCAAGTCAAATTGGCATTTGATGTTATACTTGGCATTATGGGCTTACTGAACATCTGTTAAGACTACAACCAGTTTCTCACCTTTTCAACTCATTTACGGGTTGGAGGCAGTCTTGCCCATCGAATGTCAAATCCCGTCTCTAAAATTGGCAATATAATTATTGCCAGACACTTCTCCACTTGAAGAACGGTTAGTATACCTTGAGCATCTCAATGAACAACGTCGTGACATGAACCTGGCCAACAAGGCTCACAAACATAAGGTCAAGTGTCAATATGATAGGTCCGTTCGTCCTTGGATTTTCTCTGAAGGCGACCTTGTCCTGGTCTATGACCAAGATAAGGACCCCCTGGGGGCAGGAAAATTCAAACCCATGTGGTTCGGGCCTTTTATCATAAAAGAGGTATTAAAAAAGGGTGCCTATCGTCTGGTTCATTTCGAAGGGAATGATTTGGCGGAGCCTAGAAATGGGCTCTACCTCAATAAGTATTACTCATAGGCAGGTCACTGTGGGTAACTTTTTGTAACATATGTATAGTCTTTGTACTATTACTTTTTAGTTTCTTTTAAGTGTTATGGACATATCATTGATGTTATCTTTCATCATTGTGGCAGATGTCAAGTGATTCCGAGGTGTTCATTGGGTATGCAAATGGTGCTAGTTGACACACTCGGAGGCTTGCCTCCGCAGCTTGGGTAATTTTTACACCTCAAGGCCAATTGTTATCTTCCGGAGGTATATGCTTAGGTGACACCACAAATAATGTCGCTGAGTATAGTGCAGTCATTGAATTGCTTCGTGACGCTTTGCCATTGGGTATCTCTCATCTTCGGGTCTATCTCGACACTCAACTGGTTGTGTCTTAGTTAAAAAGAGTATACTGGGTTCATGATCCAACTTTACACTGACGATTCCTTAGGGTATGTCTCTTAGAATGAAACTTTGATTATATTACATATTTTCATGTTCCTAGGAGATTAAACCAAGTTACAGATACTCTAGCTAATCAAATTTTAGATTGGCATCTTGCACACATATGAAAGAACATTAACATAAGCATGTAAATATGTTATTTGTACACATGATCCATAAGACACAAAAGACCAAAAAAACATATATAATATCATAAAGTAACCAGAGTACACCAATGGACACAAGCGCCTCAAAAATAGGACCAATAACAAGTCACAGGGCTTATGCCCTCAAAAATATATACAAGGAGTGCTCATGGCACGTAAAATGTCTAAATAGGTTCAGGGCCTATGGGCCCTGTTATACTGGTCCACAACATGGGCTAAATGCCTAAACAATCGAACCCATGTCCGAGGTACCCCCACTACATGAGGCTGCATGGATGGTGGCAGGTCCTCAATCTCTGCCATCGGGACTGTGCGAGTGAGTGTAGTAAAGTTCTTCCCAATTCATCTAAGTACCCTCTCAGCTTCCCCGACTAGGAGGTCTCCTGCTACTATTGGTCCCCTGGCAGCGGGAGCTGCAGCCCCTGTACGAGGATGACGCCTGTTCCTTGCATAATCGGCAGGTCGCACTGGTCCCACATCTACATGCAACAAATGTATATCCATCAAATACTCTAGCATATAAAAAAAATAATGATATATAACAAAAATAAAATAAACATTACATATGATCCATAAAAAGTAAAAAATAAAAAAGAAGGTGGAGACTTACCCATCTCCCCTCGCTCCTCACCAGGAGGTACTGGTATCTCCAGGTCTCTCGAAAAATCAATCCTGGCATAGGGGTAGTCCTCTATAATCGGGATCTGTCATGACATCCATGCAAAAAATTCATCATCGAAGGACTCATTGGTCCTTTCAGCACCCTGTCACGGCAGTAATACTACCCATCTACAAACAGCAGGAAAAGAGGCTTGATGTCCTCGTACCACTACCCAAGGACTAAAACTCAGAACTGTCTCAAAAAAGAATGAACAAAAAATAGTCTTGAACCCGAAGTTCCTCTGTGTCCGCTGACGGAAATCTATCAATTGCCTCTTCATACACTCCATCAGTGTAGTACTCCAGTCAAAAATTTGTGCATTCAAGCACTGGACAGCACAGTTCATCTGTGCGCGGGATGCCCGATTCAAGGCCGTTGAACCGGTAATCTGCCCAATGAGCAATATTATCGCTTGCAGCGATAGGTTAGTGATCTTTATTATAGGCACCTAGGAGATCGAATGGTCTATCCCAGCCTCACAATGCAGGGCTATTAGTTCCACTATGTTATGCGGCCTTGATGAAAATGTCCTGAAATTGACTGGTTCCCCTCTCCTTGAGAGGCCAGTCAAAAAGTAGATATCATCGGTGGTGGGCACCAGTGATTTCCCCTCTAGCATGAAAGTTTCTGCATCAGGGTGCCAATAGTCAACCAAGGCATTCAGTAGCCTCGGTTGCACCCGCATAAAAGGACATAGGAAGAACTTTAACAAACCACATTGCATTAACTTGGCCACAACATTCGGATCTTCCGCAACCAACTCATCAACTTGTTCATGCTCCCTTTCCCTCCAGTGGACATACATACTGCCAAAACAACAAGGTTCAAGAGGGTGGGTGAGTGCTTTTTGCTATAAAGGGAGTTCCACGCGTGCTGTCTAGGTGACATTCGCATGTACACACGGGCAGGTTTTACTCTGCCTGAGTGTACACGTGGCCTGTCCAGATACAGCTTGCGTGGACCTAGGGCCGACCTTTTAAAGGTCGACTCCCCCCTAAAAAATGAAACCCAATGCATAATTAAAGACATAAAATGCAAGATAAGGGAGTTTGTACTTACTTGGTCCAGACAGAAGTTCGTTTCGTCCACTGTAACTCCCGAAATCACCACTTTAATCAAAGGGGGTCTTTTGGCTCCAGAGTCAATTTTCAAATCAGCAATGGTGATAATGAGTTGCCAACCTCTATTTATAGACTTTTTGACCTCTTTTTGTCACTTTTTTGGCCTACCTTATCATTTTCTTTATACCAAAAATCATTTAGTGTGATTCAGGAGTTGCATAGGAGGAATTTGATCGGGTATTGGGACCATTTTTTTTTTTAGTTTTGAGTATTTTTCGATGGTCCATGGAAAAAAAAATCGACGATCAACTTGAACATATAGGTTAGTCTTCTACCCTGATTTTTGAATCTCGTTGTCTTTTCCCTTTACCATAAGATCGATCCCATCAGTTTGTGACACAGAACCATCATTTCTGCTTTAGAAGTGTCGCAACTTGGTGGTAGAGCTTACCGGAACATGAATTCCCTAGGTAGATCCTGATTGCATTATGGTATTCATGCTGCCCCTAAAAACACCGTAGGCTCAGGAGTCCTTGTAGTTTTTCCTAAATACGAGTTTGAGCCTCATTTGCATGATTCTTCTTTGCTCTTGACCTCACCCTCAGGACTCCTAAAAAGTAACGGGTCTTCTTTCAAGCCCTTTTCAGACCCTCTAAATATGAAAATATTGTCGAGCGATCTTGTGGCCTTTCACGCTCGTTAAACTGAAATTTGAAGTCACGTCTGTTCGGCGGTAGTTTACCCCTTTTTCAATCCGGACAGTCAACTGTACGAACAAAGGTATACTCTATGGAATGTCAAATCTATAGAAGAGTACTCTCATGTATAATTTTATCCTTTTTTCGGGCCCGAGGGACTAAACTTATGAAGAAGGAACCCCCACAGAGTCCATAGTTAAGCTCTTTTCAGACTCCCTAAAATTGAAAAGATCGTCGAGTGACCTTATTCTTTCACACTCGTTAAACTGGTCCAGAAGAACATTCCTAACGGAGTCCATAGTTAATCTTTTTTCAGACTCCTTAAAAATGAAAAAATGGCCGAGTGATCTTTTCACTGTCACACTAGTTAAAATGGTTTTGAATAGACATCTTATCGGTGCTAGTTTACCCATTTTTCGAACCGACTAGACTATCTTCGAAAAAAGTACCCCAACGGAGTCTCCTTTTATGTTTTTTTAGACTCTCTAAATATGAAAAACCACCGAGCTTACCTTCTTTGGGCTCGTTAAACTAACATTGAAGGACATTACCATTGTGTGTTTTGTTAACCACATTTTCATATCTTATACGCCAGCCTTGTAACAGTTTGTTTCTGCGTCTTAACACCTTTGGCCCCCGGAGGATTTTTCCCAAGTATCATTCTACTAAAACATCAGTCTTGTCCTTGTGCCTTGAACTTGTATGTTTGCAACACTCGTTCCTCCATAGTAACATAATATTCCTTTATTCTTTTTCTCAAACTTATTGAAAAAGACAAAAAAGTCAAATATACCCCAAAAAGAGGAAGGGAAAAGTATTTTCTTTATTGGCAGCATAATGAGTCTCCCTTGGATAAATCATATATGTATGTTTGTTCATCAGATTATGGGATGTCATACGACCTTAGGAATATTTTTCTCACTATATAGAGTTGTGTCCTCCACTGTTTGGTTATCCTTCCAAACATATAGAGAGTTTGTGTTGCCTCCTGCTTCGTAGACTTATGATTAACGCCATGCTGCCTGAGTCTCATCATTTGTCGTGTTATTGTCCAAGGGAAGTTTTTCACCAAGCCTAAGTCAGCCCCTCTGCAATTTGTCTCTTTTCCTCATACCCAGCCATCCTGAATGTCCAATCAAGTCCTTATTCGAAATCAATGAAGCCTTCAGTTTGATGATCAAGTCCATGACCGACGAGCCATCGAAGACCTCTGAGTAGTGCAGTCATACACTCATATTACACTCCTACCTGAGTGTTGAAGATTTTGAAGTAGTTGCTTGAGCTCTGAAGTTCTCATCTCCAGCCATCAGGCTGTATCAACTTCTAGAAGATGGATACTCTATATGTATATCTTTTCAATTTCGAGTTGTAGCTCCGTTGCGTATCATTCGTGGCTACTCTTTATATAATTATATGACATGGATCTACAATGTATTTGATTGGTATCCATGATTCTATTTTATCCCGAGCATGGGTATGCCTGCCTCGGTGAGACATTTGTTATTTTGTAGATGGCGCCTACCGGTTCCTGATCCTTGGGCTCAATCATTCAGCACATCAGTAAAGATTGGTAATGTATTTCGGCCATCAGATGCTATTTTGACCTCACACATTAGGGGGCATCTGTTATAACCCTAAATTGCACCATACATGCTTACCTGGCATCAGGCCATCTCAGATCCTTTCGTTGTCAAAGCATTGTTGAACAACTCTTTAAAAATCCTCTTTTATAAAGGCCCACGTGCCCTACTCCATTATTGCATGCGTGTACATGCTAGCTGACCTCAAACAGCCCGCGTGGATCGACAAAAGCATGAAAAAAGGAAAGTTGCCGACGGAACACACAGCTCTGGGTGAGTTAACTAAAACTCCCGGCCATGCATGGCTGAGGGTTCATCCAAATACCTATATTCTTCTAACCTATAAAAGAAGGGCTAGGGGTCCCATTTGGAAGAGGAAAAAATATAGCAAAGAAACTCTGCCCATTTGCATATTCCCATTGTCCCAACCCTTTAGCCATCCTTATGCCAGAAGAGAGACAAAGTAAAGAAGTTGGAGGACAGTTGAAGAGGAGCCCAGGATTAGGTTCATAGAGTAGTGGTCGGTCTCGACTTTTTGTAAGTTAACTCATTCAAAGTAATAAAGAAAATGTTTTTCCCGTCCCAATTCATGAGTTATTCATAATTTGTTAAATGCATGTTTGAATTTCTAACCTGTTAGTCTATAGGTAAGATGCATGTGTAGTTGTTGCTTGTCTTGTATGCAGGTCAGCGTTGGAAGGAGAACTACGAACAAGTGATCAAGTGCGACAAGGGTTCGACATCAAACACCTGGAACGAGGTAGGTTGATCTAGCCATGTTTTACTAAAAAGAAATAGGATTTAAGTCTGGGGACGAAGGTAGAAAGTAGATTTTCTCTTGGTCATATCTGCATGCAAAGCATAACCCTATTTTCTAGTCTGTAAGGAGATTTCCCTCACAACAGAGACTAGATTTTCTATTATGCATTTACCTATAGACAAGGTGCATGATAAAATATAATTCCTTTCATTCCATTCATAGGAATAAAGTTTGCATAGTCCAATCAAAAGGATGCCGCCCATTCTCTATGCTATTTTTTAACATCCTCCCTAAACTATACTAGTGAGGTGTTAAAATGGTAATCTTCCTATTAAGGGGGGAACCAGTCATTTTTCCAAAAATTAGGAAGCAAATTGACGATTGTTGTAGAGAGAATTTGAGAACAACATACTACTTTTTTTTCACTATCAAAATAGTTTGTTTGAACCCCCAAAGTAATAACCAAATAGTAGCACAAAACTTCTGAGAACATATGTAGATGTATAGCTACTAGGTAGAGGGGCCATCCTAACAATACCAGTTTCCACAAATATAGAAAAAGAGGCACTCTCTGTCAGAAAATATAAATGAACCACCAAAAGAATGTCTCTCAATGAAATCAAATTCATAAGGTGAGGAAATAGAGAAAATATCTAGTTAGTAGGCATAATATGTGATTGGGAACTTAACATCTATGTCATCTCAGGATTACAAGTATAGTAGGTAAATTATCTTTTCTCCTTATCTAGTCTGTGCAACTTTAAAAAGAGTACAATGCCCTAAGAAATGGGAACAAACCTTAGTGAAAGTAGCTAAAGGATGGATGAATACCATCTTTCTTGCTTCCTGTTTCATCATTCACAATAGTATCTCATAAGGTTTGAAAATCCAAGAACCATACAAATACATAAGCACCTATCACCTAGAAATGGGAGACATATCGCATACCTATTGAAACTTAGGCACATACCACTACATACTTCAAGCTATCATACCACTTTGAAATTGAGTTTATGCCTTGAATTTATATGCATGTTACAAGAGACTCTTGGAGCTAAGACATAACCATTGTCCATAGCTAGTCAATAACTTGGTGCAAAGCCTACATAAGCAGGGATAGAGATAAAGACAAGGACAAAGATAAGCTTGGTCATATCCTCCTATGTAACGAATGATTGATTTTACGTATGAATGCACCAAACTATTATGTGTTGTGTTCTTTCTTGAAATAAGGAAGGAGAGTATTTGAAAAGTAATGGCCATGCAAAAATACCTAGAGAAGACAAGAAACCAAACATTCAAACAACATCCATAAACAACTCAAGAAACCACAAGATTTACCATCATGCCACCTGAGGCTCACAAGGAATCCTTTGATCTTTTTCTAAAGCATAAAGTAAGGGAATAAATCACCAATCAAAGAACAAGAATGACAAGAATACAATAAATCAAAAGAGAAACCCCCATAATAGAAATAGTAAGGCCTTTCCAAACCTTACTAATTAGGATGTCATGGAATGTGCAAAAAAATATTTGAGCATGGCAGCGTGATTGACCACCATTTCTATAGTCTGAGGGACCTGAAACAAAGTTGAACTAGTATGGTTTAGGGAAGACGATACAACTTAGAATAGAGAATGGGTGGCATCCTTTTGATTGGACTATGCAAACCTTATTCCTATGAATGGAAAGAAAGGAATTATATTTTATCACCCACCTTGTCTATAGGGAAATGCATAATATAATATCTGGTCTCTCACTTGACACTTGGATGTTCCACATGTATAATTCCCACCTAGATGTTCCATATGATAGTGTTCCAACATAAGACACGTGCACATTTGCATGAATATAATTGCTAGTTGGTCACATTATGGGTAGGTTGTCATTGGATGCCTTGAAGTTTTTTGTTTCCATGTTTTGTCCCTTCCTCTACATTGATGACCACGCCTCTGCAATGATTTCCCTACCTCTCCCTGAATGGCTTGAGGAGGCAAGTTGCAACTCATGATAAAACTCAAACCGAGACTTGGATGCACGAACCGTCAGTTACATTGGATTAAGAGCATTGGGTTTCAGCTAGTGGGACCCCTACACTATCATTATGTTGACTGAAAAACCATTTGTTGGAGTATCTACGGCACTAGGGTTTTGGTCAATGAGGCATAGTGTAATTTCTGAAGATGAGGTCGATTTTCAAGAACACTTTGTCAAGCATTTGTTTCTAGTGTAATCGCATGGACCTTGGCCAAACAGACTTGCAAGAACTTATGAAACTCCATTATGCTGCTCGATTTGGATTTTATGCCCACAGACCAAATTGGCCACATGTCCTTGAATGGCTTGAGGAAGCAAGTTGCAACTATCGATAAAACTCAAACCAAGACTCGGATGCATGAACCGTCAGTTGCATTGGATCTAGAGCACTTAGTTTCAACTATTGGGTCTCCTACGCTATCATTCTGTCCACCGAAAAACCATTTGTTGGAGTATCTTCAACACTAGGGTTTTGGTCAATGAGGTATAGTGCAATTTCTGAAGAGGAGGTCGATTTTCATAAACACGTTACACTGTGTCGGGTCTTTTTGGCTAGTGTAGTCATGTAGGCCTTGACCAAATACACTTGTGGGAGCTTACATAAGTATTTTATGCTACTTGGTTTGGATTTTATGCCCCTGGACCAAATTGACCACATGTCCTTAAATGGATTGAGGAGGCAAGTTGCAACTCATGATAAAACTCAAACCGGGACTGTTACAGGTATGAAATAACTGAGAGGGGGGGGGTGAATCAATTATTGTAAATTATTAGCAA
>CBVK0100603878.1:0-16481 GCA_900067695.1 Picea abies | reverse complement strand
TGTATAGTTGATGATGTTGGTACATATTGATGAGTCATAGTTGATGAGTAGTTGATACATGATTGGTACAGGTTGGTACAGATTGAGTTACAGGTTGGTGCATGGTTGATGCACTTGTTTATGGTACA
The DNA here is from genome assembly GCA_900067695.1 of Picea abies. Lineage (NCBI taxonomy): Eukaryota > Viridiplantae > Streptophyta > Pinopsida > Pinales > Pinaceae > Picea > Picea abies. Next base: position 16,353 of record CBVK0100603878.1, on the reverse strand, counting down.
TGTTGATTACAGGTTGGTTGGTACAGGTTGGTGCATGGTTGATGCACTTGTTTATGGTACAACTTGATTATAGGTTGAGGTACATGTTGATGCATGGTTCAAGTTATTGGTACATGTTGTTTGGTACAGGTTGGTTGGTACAGGTTGATGCATGGTTGATGCACTTGTTTATGGTACAGGTCAATTACAGGTTGAGGTACAGGTTGATGCACGGTTCAGGTTATTGGTACAGGTTGTTTGGTATAGGTTGTTTGGTACAAGTTTAAAGCAATATATCTCACAATGATAGTGTGACAGTGGTTCCATCATTCTACTGATACGTCAGGGAGGTTGGACGGGGCAAGGACATGTGGTTGTATCCTCCTTCCGGTTGTAGATGAAGAACATAGGGGGTTGTAGACTCCTTCTGGTTGTAGCCAGATAATTGGGGAGTTGGAGCTTCCCTCCGGTTGTAGCCTAAGAAACTAAGGGGTTGGAGCCTCCTTCCAGTTGCAGCTAGAAAAAAAAGTAATTTGGTGCTTCCAATGAATGTAATTCTTCAAGACATATAAGAAAAATCATTCCGTGGTTTTCTCCCGCTTTGGGTTTCCACGTAAAAAACTGGTGTACTGTGTATGTGTATGATTGTTCATTTGTTCATTGCTTATTTACTCTGTAGTTATTGGATGATAATGCTACATTGATATAACACTTGGATTATATGGTTAAAAAGGATTAAATTTCTCCATTACTAATTCACCCCCCCTCTCAATAATCAAAAAATTGGAATCAGAGCGAGGTTCCTTCAGGAAACAGTTTAACCACTGGAAGGAGATCATGGATTATTCTGAGAATTGAGTACCAATGTTTAATGGTCATAATGGTTTTAAGTATGATATGTGGAGAAGAAGGAGGGAAGTATTTTTACAGGCACAGGGAAATTATATTTGGCTATTAGTTGTTACAGGATATGATAGTTCAAAAAGGGAAAAGACTGCAACCAAGAAGGAATTGAAGAAGAATGACAAAATAAAAATGGATTTCATCTGGGAAGGATTACCTAATCCGGTAAGAGAAAAGGTTGGTAAATTTTCATTAACCAAAGAACTTTGGGATAAGTTACATGACATATATTCTTCACCCATCGCAGATTCAGAAAATGCCAAAGAATATGCAGATACAGAACACGAAGAAAGATGCTCATCATGTCAGATATATTCAAAAGAGGAAAAGTATGATGAAGCATAAGTTGATTACAGAGAAAAATTGATCAGTGCAATTAAATATCTAAGGAAAGAAAGAGAAGAAAACAAGTCATCCAAGAAAGAATTAATGAAGAAAAAGCAAAGTGTTCAAGGTTCCAAAAAAGATCAGCAGGTCATCAAGAATTTAAGAGCTCAACTAGAAGTTGCCAGAAGAATTGAAGGAACTATAGAATATCAAAATAAATGTTTAGAAGCCAACATAGCAACACAAAAGGAAGAAGCAAAAAGAGAGAAAATATACTGATGGATCATCTCAAGGAAAGAACTAATGACTTAAACCAACTTGAGGAAGAGTTTGGTCAAGAAGAGAGAAGACTGGAGGAAGAAATAATTACATTGAAAATCCAACTTGAAGACGCAAAGAGAACATAAGAGGTCATAAAGTCTTAGATAATGAAGAAAGAGGAAGAGGTTGATAATATTGAAGAAGAAGTTGTCACACTAAGAGTCAAAATTGTCAAGCTCAACAAGAACGTTGAAGAGACAGAAACATCCACATTCGTTGTAGAGAATGAAGAGAAGAACTCTACGTTGCTAGAAAATAAGAATGAAGAAAATAGAAAGAGTTATGCATAAGTACTCAAAGGAAGGAATCATGGTCAACCATAATCTAAGAAAACTATTGAAGATACATATTCAAGAATATCATCCATGTTCAAGCCACAAAGAAGCTTCAATCATGATCATGATCAGTCAAGGAAAAAATTCAAAAGGACTACGCCACAAAGAAGATCATTCACTCCCAGGTACAAAAATTTATTTTATGGTCATTTTTTTTATTGTACTAACTTTGGACATAAGGTTGCAGATTGTAGGGAGTATAAAATAAATTTTCAAGCAGACCGTGCCTATGTGGTCGCATGTAACATTGAGTGTTACAAATGTCATAACTATGGACACATAGCCAGTGAACACATAGCTAGTGATTGTAGAAGCATGATCGATACTTCTATGAAAGAGAATATTGATATCAGATATAAGAAAGTATGGATAAGAAAACAGGAAGAACAGGTGAACAAAGACCAGGTACCAGATATCACAAGATTGTCAATAAAACAAGATGAAGAAAATTCTACAGAGAAAATGAAAGATGTCAGATACAGAAAGGTGTGGAAAATAACTGAAAGAAAGGAAGGACAGGTAAATAAGGAACAGGTTCAAGAGATTGTACTTTCAGGCATTGTAGTGAAAGATGAATCCACAGATAGAAAGAAAGAATTCAGAGCATGAGTGGGAGTGGCATGATGACCCTTCGAGGAGACCCCTAGTGGAAATCCTCTTCCCGAGGGTGACCCACTTACTAGGAAACCATGCAAACCACCAAGGTGAAAGAAGGAAAACAATATAAATTCCAAGAAAAATTTTCACAATCAAGGGAGGACCCTTTGAAACATGTCAAAAATGCTTCAAATATTAAGGTGACACTTACCATGAGATAAGACTTGTTACCTTATGTCCTCTGGGAGCCCGATTGGTGTGTGGATGTTTCTATTCTACTGAAGATGAATGGTGGCGTCATCTACAAGAGGGGATTTGTCTGCAGATTGCGGGCTCTATCGGTCACCTAGCTCTTGACACTCCATGTCTACAAATTGTGGGCCTCAAGGCATTATATCCTTACTTACCCCTAGGAAAATGGGGGGTAACAAGGCCTTTTACACTAACTTTTAGGTCTATAGCTATAAAATATATCTAATGGGGTTTTTCTTTCCCATCCTAAGTATACTTTAGATTTTCTTGATTGATCTCCAATGAGTGATTGCAAGTCTTCACCAACACCATTTCAATTAGGAATAACAATAGTTTAATTTATTTAAATCCCAATAGGTTGATATCTCATTTGTTTTTGGTATGATTTCAAGGTTCATGTAAAACCCTCATGAAATCCATTGGAAATAAATTAAAAAGATTCTTCATTATCTTGAACTCACTTTAAATTATGGTGTTTTTACTCTAAGAAGGTTCATTTTTCACTAATTAGTTATACTGATTCTAATTGGGTATGAGATGCTACTTATAGTTGATCTACTACAACGTATATATTTTAACTTGGTTCGGGTCGAATTCTTGGTCCAGTAAGAAGGGCTCAGGAAACATCCACTAAGTTGAAATGTGACAATTATAATTCTATTTATCTTGCTTGTAATCCAATGTACTACTCAAAAATGAAACACATTAACCTTGACACCCACTACCTTCGAAAACTAGTTGTTGATATTGTTATTACTTTGGGGTGTTGCCCCACTGAAAAGAAAGATGGAGATATATTGACCAAGTCCACGACAAGGGAAATTTTTTAATATTTTGTAGTTGATGAAATTTATAGAAGGAAAAGATCTTCAGTTTCCCTAAGAAACCTGAAGAAAGTTAAAAATATATATCTGAAAGAAGGGGAAAATATAGTTGTAAATACCACCCGAAGCCATCTGACTATTTTTCATTCACACGCAACCACAAGAAATGGGGAAACATCACATACAAAAACCATGTTTTACTGCCTACACGGTTGCAAACGCTGACAATCCATAAAAAGAAACATTTTAGAAGTGATACCTTCAAACAAAATTCAATAATATATCCTTAGATATGAACCTTGTTATCACATAATCTATACTTTCCCAAAGCCTAAAGGAAAATAGTCCTAGATTGATGTAACACAAAGGTAGTCCTATCACTTTCATCCTAATAGGATACCTCTTTCTATTTAGGAGGAGAATAAATTCACTCCAAGGGAGACATCCCAAGACCTAGTTGGTTGATTAAGGGTAAAAAGACTAGGTAAAACCCACCTCTCTCTATTGGTCACTCAAGGAAAGTAATCACTTGGTAAAGTTTAAAGGGGCCAAAAGAAAATGGAAATGAATGGTACCTTCCCTTTACCAATGAAACAAAAAATGTGAGAAATAAGCAATCATATCAATGTTTAAAATCAATGCCTTCAAGATATAAATATGCTACTTAAATACTCTTATGTATAAAAGATAGAGTTTTATAGCAACAACAACACGTCCAAAAATTGCAAGTTGTGATGACAAAAAGGATATAAAGACTTTGCAATTTTGATAGTATCTTTTCACTCACAATTTCAAGATTTAAAACAAGTCAATAAGTTACTTCAATAGGCTGTCAAAACACTTGTAACAACAATAAAATAATAATTATCACAACAACAAAACCACTTCAGAAAAGTACTTAGTTTAGGCAATTAAAAAAACACTTTAGTATATATTGATAGTAACTTGCCTAATACAAATGCTGGGTGGTTTATTGGACAGTTTAAGGGATGTTAAGGGGCTGCAATGATGGCTGTAACAATAGTTACAACAACAACAACAACAACCTTCAACAACTTCGGAATTTTGCACTTAGGATAATAGCAAAGGGAAGACTAGAGTCTTGGGATGATAACACCTAGGATAGTACAAATTTCTGGGTTAGTTTTAGAGGTTAGTATTTTGATTAGGGATGCAAAATAAAGGCTGTAACAATGATTATAGCAGAAAAAATATGGTTGTTAGTGTTAGTGAAGGTTTCAAGAAGATAGTTTGAAAGTTGGTTTTGATCTCATTCATTCACAAGAGTATAGAAATCATTGCCTTTTAGGGGCTTATGGAGTCAATAATATAAACAATATCACTTGGGAAATGAAATAATGATAATGTTTATCTAAGGGGAGAGGTAGATGCAAGAGATGTTGGCACTTCAAGGCCTTAAGCATCTACATATTTTAAGGGAGGTTTTGCTAGAGAGTAGGCACTTCTAGGCCCTAACGTACCTTCCTTCCTTATCTTTTTTGAAATAAATTAATTGGTGATTAGAATGAGATTACTAGAGAGCTAGAAATTTAGGGCTCTAATAATCACTCCCAAGAAAATGTATAATTGGCAAGATCAAGCTAGTAAATGGGTTATAGAGAGAAAGAAGAATTTGTTGTTTCCCCCCTAGGGTTTAAACAAACAATTTCATAATATTAGACATGAAACAAGTAAATTTTACCACAAACATCCATTGCATGAATAAACATGCAGATTTTCTACTTACTTCACCAAGAATAATCAAGTCAAACCCTAGTTGAAGACCATTCCACCATGAAAAATGCCAAAATACACCACCATAAATCTCTCCCAAGAGATGCACACTAGTTATTTCAGCCAATGACCCTTAAAGAGGGAGAAAATTTCAGAACACCACTTGTGTGTGATGAGTTATGATGAAAATGAATGTCACTTTATGTTTATTTATACCAAAATTATGACCTTTAATTGTTTTAGGTAAAAAAACAATGCCAACCTGGCCTGTTTACTACAAAATTACATTTTTCACCAAAATAAATTCAATTAGAATCTAGACAGGCCTCCAAAGGTGACGTCATGCCCCTATAGGGTGACGTTGGGCCTCAAGTGTGGGACGCTGGGAAAAGGAGATGAAACAGTGGGCCTCGAAAGGCCTAAAAGTTTTCCCACACGTGCCAATAGCCTCATGAATTCTTCCAATGTGATAAGCCCATCTGACAGGAGACGTCTAGGGTTGCAGAGGTGATGTCCAAGGCCTCCTAAGGCCAAAGTTCAGGTGGGAGAAGCATGAGACCTTAGGTATAGGTCTTCCATAGTGCTTCCAAAGGCAACGTCCTTCCTTCATCTGGTGCAAGCCTTCAATATCTTCTTACCCCTGGCTGGGGTTTCAACATTCATATTTGGGCTTTGAGCCCCCATGAAGGTCCGAGCTAATCATTCCCTCATGTGTACTTGTCCACCCTGCAAGGTCTTGGAGAAACAACAAGTACACCCTCTAGGATTTCATAAGTCACAAGGATTGTAACATGTAAATCACATCCAATAATTAAATTACCCGAACATGTGCATCAAACCCCCATTAAGCCTAAACAAATGCTCAAAGATGTTATGGAATTTGACAAGTTAGGTTTGGAGAGTGTCTTAGGGTGTCCTATTGGGATAACCTCTATCAAGTTTGGGGTGTTTCCTAGGTGGAGTCTAGTCCAAGTAATGTAAGTGTATGAGGTGGCAAGGGGTAAATATTTGGGCATGCGGTGCATGTGATAACAAGGAAATGTAGAGTCTTACTTGTGGGTTCCTTTGTGGAGGGTGAGCTGCACCTTGTCATGGATGCAATTGTTTCCAAGCTCATTTATTTCCATTTATTCTTAGATTTATTTTCTTTTGATATTTTTCTCTTGTGCTACAAGGGAATAGTTGAGGACCACTATCCTGGATTAATGACCAGAGGTGACAATGTTATCCACAAAAATTTCACGGAAATGAGAAGGCTGGCTCATGATGATACCCCCTTTCTCTTGGATATTCCACGTAGAACCACTACCTTGGTTTGGTGACTAGATAGGTGGTAATGTCATACCGCTACATGCCCATGGTCATAATAGGTCGGCTCATGATGAGACCTCCTATCCATCAACTAATACCTTGAGTGTTTATGTTATCTTGTAGGTCCCATTTTCTTACTGAGAATCCTTTCACTGTTTTCTTAGGGATCCTTGGGTGAATCATTTCAAAGGTTTCAGATTTGGATTTTAACTCTTTCCAACTACTATTACCCTCTGGGCCTTTAGCCCCTTCTTCCCATGAGGTAAGGTACAACCGTTCCTAGTGTAGACAATCCCAATTCACAAACAAGGAAAGGGGAGATGGAAGGAATAAAGATGGAAAGTGGTGAGAATGGAGGGAACGTGCGATAACTTTTCAAAGATCCACCCAGTAGCAACCCATCCTAAGGGGAAATCAACTTACTAGGGCACTGTGTCACCATTCCAAGATTGAACAAGGAAAAGAGCATAATTTCCAAGCAAACATCATGAAAAGAAGAAGGATCAAATACAACATATTCAAGTGCTTCAAAAATCAGAGTGATACATACCATGATACCCAGACTCATTACCTCATGGTGCAAGACTCACTGCTATTTCAGGATCAGACTGGTGTGATGGATATTGCTACTGGTGATTTGTGGACTACACTGAAGAAAAGAGGGTCCCTCCAGGGCTATACTTAAGTCATCTGGCTCTCGGTAATCCATGTCTAGGACCCGTGGGCCTTGGGACATGATATCCTTAGTTATCCATAGGCTAGGGAATAACATCTGGCTCCAAATCAATTAATTTTTACTAGGGGATAAAACTTAATGAGTTTTTACTTAATCATGAGCAATACAAAGAGACATGACAACCATCAAAGTAAACACATTAACGCAACAAAAATATAAAGGAGTTCACCCCTCTCTTGGGCTACATCTCTTGGTCCAGCTTCCAATGGATCATTTTCATTAATGTTGAAAGTGTCAAAATCAGTGCTTTACAATGCTCAGAATGTAAATAGATGGCTTAAATGGCTCCAGAATGTTTGAAAACCCCTATCTAGGCTCTTCCTGCACCTAGTTTGACCAAAAAAATGAGAAAAATACAACTCTGGAAGTTTTCTCCCAATTCTTTGCTGTCTCTGCTTGCCAAAATGCACCTGTGTGTGAACCACCTAGCTCATAGGCATTTCCCGTGCCAAAAACCCAGCACCGTGCACATTCCGCAAATCATGGAAAATTGTCGAACAGTTACGGGACTTAGCACCTTTCTCGACGGAGGTGTCGGTCGCATGGCCCATGTGGCCTAAGGATAACCTTAAATATAGTACCCACCGACCTAGCCGTTTGAAACCTCCCACGCATTTTGGTGGTCATATGGTATGGTAAGTGTGGTGAAGTATGTGTGACCGAGGGCTGGGGCTAAGCCCCAGCCCAGACTCCGCCCGAACTAGCAATCAATGCAAATTCAAATATTTGTGAAGTGGTATATGGTTAAGTAACACATGGAAGGTGGGTTGGTAGCCCGACATGCGCCAACACTCTACCACTTCTGGAGGTCGTGCGTTCGACCCTTGCAAACTCCAACCAAAATTTTCCACCACAGAGGGGTGCCACATGACATCCCATGTCTGGGCCATGTGGCACCATACCATTGGTCCACAAACATGCCACGTGTCAACACTAGATATGTCCACCTCATATGTGAAACCACCTTGCCACGTCAACACCTCTACTGAGTCAGCAATCCACGTCACCCTGCCATGTCAGCTGTACGGTCATACAAACTGTACGGTTAGTTTCCACGTGGCATGTACGGACTGTACAATCAACAAAATTTTTGTCCGTTTGAGGAAATGGACAAAACACGATATCTCTCGCATACGACATCCATTTGAACCCGTTCAAGTTGCGTTGGGATTGTGAGGACGAGGCCTACGTACGAGTTTGTTTTGAAGAAATTCCAAGCACTATTATTTTTGAGCATATTTTGATCCCTTGGATCAATGCAGGAAGATCGTGATTGAGCTAGGACTGGATCCAACGCTGGAGCAACAAGGAGTAGGGAGGAAAACCTTCGAAAAGGTGCAATTTTTTCCTTTTCCCTCTTCTCATTTTGATGTGTGTATAGACATGAGCAAAGGATGTTAGTGTCCACTTGCTCTATTCCGTCTTAGCTGAAGAAAACCTGAATACGAGGAGTTTAACCTATTCACAGGGTAAGATTTCTCACAACACATGCTGCCTAGATATCTTTCATTTTCCATCAACAAGGAAAGACCTACAATTTTTGCTGGGGTTCCAGATGAAGAGTGGCGGTGCTGCAAGAAGGGTCAGAACCATTGACGACTGTGTTTCCAAAATCGATGTTAGTGACCGAGTACACACTCAGATCACTGTGGTCCATCTGCAGGCACGTGAGGTCATACTAGATCTCTTCTCCACCGCATGGTGTCATTCAACATAGCATGCATCACACCATTCATTCATGTGCATATAAAAACCAATGATGCATGAGAAAAAAACCCTAGTGCGTTAGATTTTAGTTCCACTTCTCTCACAATGAAGAGTGTTGTCCAATGTAGTGTTGAATTGGAGGGTTCTATTCTCTTGCAAATTGGAGGGTTACATTTGCAAACTAGGCAAAGCATGGACAAACACTAGTGTTTGCAGAAAAGGGAATTAATTTGTCCCACAACTTGAGATGAGAGAGGAAATGAAGGTAACACTTATTGTTGATGATCCAAGGAATAGAATGAGGTTGTTGTCTACAAATCCATGAGTTGCAGATCATGAGGAAGATCTATAGATGTAGATCCATGGAAATAAAATGGATTTGGGGCTAAGGTAGATATGGGGCCGAGGAGTTATGTTTTAAATAGTGTCTACCACATTACAAGTTATGAGTTGATAATAAGAGATTTTGGAAAGTATTGGAAATTGGTGATGTGGAGTTGTAATGACATGTGTTTTAAAGGGTGTCCATCATATTACACGTTATGGGCTGATATTGTAATGCGGTGTGTTTTAAAGGGTGTCCATCATATTACAAGTTATGGGTTGATATTATGAGATTTACATGTAGATGAGATTGAAAACACTATAACATAAATTATGAATTTGTGTATTTATCATGTTAAATGTTATAATTATCAGAGAGAGTGAGAAGTTGTGAAGATTGAAATAAATCTATAAATAATGGTCATTTTATAGTGATTCTTTATTTATTTTGGTGAAGTTGTATTTATGTGAGGAGTGTAAGAGCTAGATGTATTACTATTGAATAAAAAAGTTATATTTTTTTTGGTGGTGATTAAGATTTTGATCTGGTCCAAAATTTGAATAAGGGGATCAAAGAAATTTTGTGTGCTTAAGTTTTATTGGATTGGTGATGTTTTTCTTGCTTAGCCATTGTTTCATATTAAAAAGCATCTAAGGATCAATTGAAGAAAACTTAATGAAATTCAAGCACATACAAACAAACCACATACAATTGAGTAGCGACAAAGATATCAAATTGTCAATCACATAAGAATTCAACAACAATTTTACATCAATCATTGAAATCAATAGGCAAATCAAGTTAATGAAGCATTGTTAAGCATTCAAATTTAAGGATCATTTGCTACTTGCAATAGTTCATTTGTAAGTGTAAATGAATTGTAATTGATGGGTGCATTCTTAGATATGATTTTTGGCATGATTCAAGTCCAATTCTATATGTTCTCTAAAATTGAAATAAAAACCAGAGATGGTACTCTCCACGCCTCAAGGGGGGAGCATGCTGATGAAAATGATACTCTCTTACAACTTCAAGGGGGGAATGAAGATGGTTAGTAGTAAACCAAATCCATCACATTATTCAAGGTTAGTGGTCATCCAAAACCACCACATTGTTAAAGTATCAATGGAAGATGGTTAGTGGTCAACCAACAAAACCACCACATAAAGAATCCAAAGTTCAAGCTTGGATCCCTTCAACAAACTTCAACAAAATTCTCACCTTGCACTTGACAGGGGGGAATATCATATATCAATGATGATATTCAGGATTGAGGATTCAAGATTCAAAGTCTTATCAGTCATTAAAATCAATCAACATTCTGGAATTCCAGCATAGCAATTGGTATCCTCAAATCAATGAACTATTGGGATGCTAATCAACAAAATGGGAATGTTCAAACATGGTAGTTGTTCACTTTGAGATGACCTATTCAACATCTAAATATTGGCCGTTTTTTTAGGCGTATCTTCATCGAAGCTCAGTTCAAAAGTTTCAGACTGAAGATGGTATTAGCTATTGTTTCCTTATTGGTACAATTATTCAGACTTGTAATTGAGGGGGGGATGTTAGACTGTGAGTCCCTAGACAATCACAAAGTCTAAGATCACCTACTTATGAATTATAATCCTTATCTATTGATGAGGTGTTTTCATGATCCATTGATGAGTTGTCAATGAGATCTATATCTAGAAGTGATCCAATCCATGTACTATAAATTCATATCATGAGATCAATACAATGCAACATAATGTCATAAAGCCTTTTCCACCATTTCTTGTCTTGTCTTACTTGTGCTCTAATTCTTAACAAAAAAACTGATAACAACTTATATAAAATAGTGCATTTGTAACTAAATTGATCTTTGAATTCTTTCTTTGAACATCATCTCAGAATATTAATAACAATTTACAAGAAATAGCTATATAATTGTATTTAAACAACTAAATATTTCATCAATTTTATCAAAAATAAAATATATTCATTACATATACTATTCTGTATAATAACTTTTTATATAAAAATATTGATCACTATATAAATTTATAGATATTTCTATAAAATTTAAATATTTATAATAAAAAATTAAATTAAAGAAATAAAATAATAATAATAATAATAATTTTTTCTATTTTAGTTAACATGGAAAATAAAAATAAAACTACCATATTCATTACAAGTAAAAAACTACGTACTTCATCATTTTTTTTTATCAAAAATCAAATCTATTCATTAGATGTGTTATTCGGCATAATAGCCTCTCATATTCAAATATTGGCCACCATATAAATTTGTGGATATTATAAAAGGTTTAGATATTTATAAAGGGTGAAGTTAAAAAATAAAATAAAAAATAAAACTAGGGGATAAAATTTAATGAGTTTTTAATTAATTATGAATAGCATAAGCATATATAACAATTATCAAAGTAAATATATTAACACAGCAAAATGACAAAGGAGTTCACCCCTCTCTTGGGCTACATCCCCTGGTCCAACTTCCAATGGATCATTTTCATTAATGCTCAAAGTGTCAAAATCAATGCTTTACAATACTCAGAATGTAAAAGCACTGATTTTGACCCCAACCCATCCGCTTCTTACCTCGACACAGTGGCCTATATCCTTTTCCTTAGGCTCACATATGCTTACCCCAAGCCATTTACTTGGTCATCCTGAGGGACAAATATGTAACATTGCCATTATTTCAGGTCAAATGTTGAGTAGCTCAGGTTTTCTCCTTCCTAGTCAATTAAGAATCAGTAAAACAATTTCACACACGATACCTTTGCAAACTGGAAGTTCATTTATGCCACATAATCCCATCGGGACACCGCCTCCTCTTAGAACACAAAATCCTATTGTGACACAAGTTTCAGCTGGGGAGTAGTGAAATATTCCAGATATAATATAGTATGCAGAAGAAAAATATTTAGCAAGCAATGGCAGAACAACAATGATATATCCAGAACAATATCAGAATAATACCAGAATAACACTAGAAAGAGAAACTTTATTAATGATATCATTTTTCACTTGCCTCTTTGAGGGGGAAACCTCCAACAAAGAAATACTCTATTACAATAATCTCCAAGACAAAAATATCCAATGCCTCCAACTCTTATTTATACTAATTCTACCTTCTAAGGAAACTTCTAGAGGAATATCTTTCTAGAAGCAAAAGATTCTATTAGGTCTTCTTACATTGACTTATTCTCCTTTATTTATTATACCTTATTAACTAATGTAGGCCTTTATTACATAGAAAATACATCCTAGTAACTAATGACCCATGGAAAGGGGTTAGGATCAGATCCTAACATTCCCTGCCCCTTCAAAAGAAACCTTTTCCTCAAGGTTGCAGGTGTGGAAACTACTGGAGTATGGCCACTGGTTCCCAGGTCACATCCTCTGGTGATGTGTCCTTCCACTTGATCAACACTTACTTGATAGTTTAGCCATGCAACCGACATTCACGATGATTGAGGAATGCTTTTGGTTGGATCCAAAGGAATCCTTCTTCATCTAATTCCAGAAGGATGGTTTGGACCCTACAATGTTGTCCCACCACTTTCTTCAGATAAGAGACATGGAACACCAGATGGATTTTGGAAGTAGCAGGAAGGGACAATTTGTAGGCCATTGAACCAATACACTTAATGATATGGTAGGGCCGATAAAACTTGGGTGCCAACTTGTGATGTCCATGGGATTTGAGAGATATTTGCTTGTAAGGTTGGAGCCAAAGAAACACCTGATCAACTTCTTGAAAAACCCTTTCTGAATGATGTTGGTTCGCCTGTTGCTTCATGTGATTTTGGGCCATGTGGAGGTTATCCTTCAGATCCGCTAGGGTGGCTGTGCAACCTTTCAACATTGTATCAATAGATTGGACCTTTGATGTTCCTGGAATATAGGTAGTGACTGTGGGTGGGCGTTGGCCATACAATGCTTCATATGGGGTCATTTTAGTGGCCGTATGATAGGAAGTATTGTACCACCATTCTTCCAAGTGGATACATTGCACCCACTGGTGTTGTTTGTCCGAAGAAACACACTACAAGTAGGTTTCCAAACATTTGTTGACCACTTCTGTTTGGACATCATACTAGGGGTGATAGGTTGTGCTCATGTTCAATTGGGTGCCCTACAATTTAAACAACTCTTGCCAAAATGTGTTGGTGAAAGTTGGGTCCCAATCAAAGACAATGGAAATGGGCATGCCATGTAACTTGAAAATATGATAGAGGAAAATTTGTGCTACTAGTGCCGATGTGAAAGGGTGGGGTAATGCAAAAAAATGAGCATACTTGGAGAGGTGATCAACCACCACCATGATGATAGAATTGTTCCTAGCTTTAGGAAGGCCCACTATAAAATCAATGGAGATTTATGTCCACATAGAATATGGAATCAGTAGAGGTTGTAGGGCACCCGAAGACTTGATAGTTTCACCTTTATTACATTGGCACACCTCACATTATGTGACAAAGTGAAGGATATCCTTCTTCATTCCCGCCCATAAAAAATAACGACGGGCATGAGCATATGTCTTTTGGAACCCCGAGTGACCCGCAATAGTTGATAAGTGTAACTCATTTAAGAGCCTCAGATTTAGTGATGAAGAGGGTGATAGAACCAAACAATCCTTATATTTGAGCATATTGTCCTTCCAAGTGTATCGGATGGGAGGATTATGGTCCTCTTGAAGGTGCTGAATTATGTTGTAAATAGTTAGATGTGTTAGCCACTCTTGGCGTACTTCTTCAAACCAATCAGGGACCGATAATGATAAGGAAAAGAGGGATCCTTCCTCCTCATGTTGTCTTGACAATGCATCAACTACTATATTATCTTTTCCCTTTTTGTATATGATTTCATAATAATAACCCAACATTTTGGTCAACCACTTACTTTTTCCTGGGGAGGATAGTCATTGCTCCAATTTGGTGAATACAGAGACACCTTGGAGTTCATCTAACAGATCATCAATGACAGGAATGGGAAACTTATCTTTGATGTTCAGTTTATTCAGGGCATGGAAATTAGGGTACATGCGCCAAGTAACTTCTTTCTTTAAGACCATCACAACTGGTGAAGAATATGGGTTGGTACTAGGGTGAATTACCCCCACCTCCAGTAATTCTTTTACCATATTTTCTATTTCATTTTTTTGAGCAAATTGATATCTATAGGGACGTACATTGAGGGGTTGACTTCTTGGAAGGAGAGGGATGCTATGATCATGCTCACCCTTGAAAGGAGGTAGGGATGTGGGAACCTCAAAGACCTTGGGGTACTTGTCCAAGATGAGTTGCAGGCTAGGAGGAACTACCTGAGATGTCTGTTTAGTGACTTGGATGGAGTTAAATTGAGAAATCACACCATAGTGGCCTTTATTCAACATTTTTTCCATCTTATGAGAGATGATGATTTTAGGAGAGCCCGCTTGAAGACCTCGTAGGGTATAGGGATGAGCGTCTTGGGTAAAGCTCATATATAATTCTTGATAAACCATTATGATTGGCCCCAGAGTGCGAATCTATTCCACTCTTAAAAAAATATCACAACCACCCATGGAAATAGAGAACATGTGGGTTTTAAGATGATAATCACTCATTTGGAGTTTAAAATTCTCACAACATCCCCCACACTTCATAGTACCACCATTAGCAATGAGGATTTGAAAATTAGAAACATGGAAGACAAAGCAATGGATCTCATCAATAATCCTGCGATGAATAAAATTATGGGTGCTACCACTATCAATCAATACCACCACCTGTCTATGTTTGATGTAGCCCTTGAGCTTCAATGTTTGCGGGGATGAAATATTGGAGAGTGCATGAAGCAAGATGATGGGTTCCTTAGGTTCCACAAGGGTTACCACTGGAGATTCGGCATGATCACTTGGTTGTGCCTCTTTTGGGTCAAGAGCCTCCTCTGATGGGATGTCTTCATAGGGAGAGGAAGCTAATGCATCAATCTAGAAGAAATTTTGTTCTCTAAATTTATGCCTTGGGGAATACTTTTCATCACAATAGTAGAAAATTCCTTGCTTGCGACGTTCAACCATTTATATTGGAGATACCTTTTGGACCTTCAATGTTTGTTTCGGAGTTGGGTGAGCCCCGAGGCAAGGACGATTGAGAATTGGAGCCTTCATGGGTGGGGCCTAAAGGATGGACTCGACTTCCATTGCTAATTGACATGTATGCAACCAAGTAGTAGGATATTGCATGTTCACATAAGCCCGAATGGATTCATTTAAGCCACTGATAAAAAATTCAAGGTAAAATGCATCAGATAAGCCCTCAGTCCCCATAGCCAACTGTTCAAATTCCATGATGAAATCTGTGACTGATCCAGTTTGGCGCAACTTGGTGAGCCCACCCAAAAAAAATTCATTCCCTATCAAAACAGGAAAAAACTACTTTAGTGATGTTCCAAGTGGGTATTCTTGGATAACATTTCTTATACCACTACCACCATTCTTGATTCAGTTACAAAACCCATACATGGAATTTGGTCTCATCATCCCAAATATTATGGAGGGAGAAGTATCATTCCATTTGAGAGACCCACCCAACTGGGTTGGATCCATCAAATTTATGCATGTCAACTTTGGGCACCTTATTCCAAGAGTGCCATCAAATTTATGCATGTCAACTTTGGGCACCTTATTCCAAGAGTGGGGAGAACCCCAAGGGGGCTGGGACGAATGAGTATGCTCATAATGGGAATGATGAGGGTCCTCTGCATTAGGATCCGCCTGCTTACCTTTTGTGAATTGTTGCATGGATTCATGGATGGCTACATTGACTTCTGTTTGGATGGATTCTTTGACTTCGACTCATATGGTAGTGGTGATGGATGCCATTTGCGTTTCTAAGCTCGACAACCTAGTCTCCCAGTCATCTTGGGTCTAGGCTCTGGTGGTTGGCATGGTTGTGGCTTAGGTATTGGATGAGGTGTTGAGACAAAAATTGGGTGAGATCGGAAG
>CBVK0100603877.1:0-16482 GCA_900067695.1 Picea abies | reverse complement strand
TCTTATCAACCATGAAAAAACAATAATGAGTCATATTTACATCAAACAATATTGGGTCCATTACTCAAGCATTTGTGCTATGGGGTTTTCTTCAAGGGTTGACATCAATGACAACCAACCTTAATCAACAAGTTAAACACCTACTACAAGCTCAACCATATGATCGAGTCAGAAGCCATCAATTTCGCTACCTTACACTTGGAGGGTGAGGCACACAAGTGGTGGTATCATGGATTGGTGACATTGGTTCATAGTCATATCACCTCCTACAGAGTGTTCACAGAGAGACTCGTGGATAGATTTGACAGGAAGGATCCAGAGATCCATTTCAGAGATCTAGCCCAGTTGAGACAAACTGGAACATTAGAGACATTCACTCAGAGTTTCATAGGGTAGCAGTGGTAGTGATAGATATATCTGAGCCCTGGTTGATCATGTTATTCAAAGAAGGGATCAACGAACCCTTGAGAGGATGGGTGAAGGAATATCGGCCTCACACCTTGCAGGATTCCATCCAATGCACTAAAGATTTGGAGGACTTCATGCCAAAAAATAAACCCTTTACTAAACCCTTTATACCAGAGAGAGACAAGAATCAGAAGAATCCTCAAAGGGAATGGAAGGTTAAGCCCAAGCTATATGATGATACGAGATAGGAATTAATGAGGAAGATGCTTTGCTTCTATTGCAGAGACCCTTGGGTCCCAGGGCATAGATTCCTCAGAGAGGGAAAACTCCACTACATTGAAGTGGAATCAGGCAGTGAGGAGGAGGATGAGGATATCAGGGCATGAGAAGATAGTGATTCATAGGATGAGACCACTCAGGAGCCAAATCATCAGCCGAAGAAACCTCATATACTGGCAGGGGCATAGCCCAAGGAGGAGACAAAACCTCGTAGAGAGGTGAAAGGGGGAACCATAGCCACCCTTTCAGGAGTACCCTAGTACAACACTCTCAGGCTCAAGGGCCTTGTATAGGGGCAACGCATGACAACCTTAGTTGATGGTGGGGCCACCCACAACTTCATAGATGTGTCCTTAGTTTCCAGGAGGGGATTACGCACTGAGGAATTTGAGGGATTCCACGTAGCAGTGGCATATGGATACACGATGACATGCTTGGACATGAGCCCAGGCCTAGAGGTCAAAATAGGAAACTACACCTTGAAATACACCTTCTATGTAGTTGACCTATCAGCTATTGATGTCGTGTTGGGGGTATAGTGGTTATATTCATTGGGGGAGATCGGGTTCAACTATCATACATTGACCATGAGCTTCAGAGATGCCAGATGATCAAGAGTTGTGTTGAGATGTATGTCTATAGGGGCACCTCGAGCCATATTGGCAAAGAGGATGGAATAAATATTTTGTCACGGTGATGTATCTTATGAAGTAGAGTGTTTGATCACCACACAGAAGGATTCAAAGGGTAGGGAGCATTACCATCCACAGATCAAAGAGCTTATGGGTCAGTATGAGCCAGTATTTGGGCCGATACCACCAAGGATACTACCTGACAAGGGATTTGAGCACATGATTGAGTTAGAGGCAGGGGCTACACCAGTTATCACAACACCCTATAGGCACCCCAAGAAATTCAATGACGAGATTGAGAAAGCAATCAAAGAATTGGTTTCAATGGGGCACATTATGCCCAACATGAGTCCTTTTGCATCTTTAATCATTCTGGTATTGAAGAAGGATGGAACGTTACAGATGTGCATCAATTACATAGAGCTCAACACAAAAATGATCAAGAATCGATACCCCTTTCCACGCATAGATGAGTTGATGGACGAGTTACATGGGGAATTTTTCTTCACTAAGATTGATCTATGGTCAGGATACCATCAGATCAACATCAAGGAGTAGGAAATTGAGAAGACAACATTCTCATTCCATTTCAGACACTTTGAGTTCTTGGTCATGCCATTTGGATTGACCAACGCACCAGCCACTTTCCAGTCTTGCATGAACCATATATTTAGAGGATAGTTGAGGAAGTACCTTCTGGTATTCTTCGATGATATAATGATCTACAACAAGACATGGGATGAGCATATGACACATTTGGGGGAGGTCTTGGATATTATGCAGGCATAGTCATTATATGTCAAGGAGTCCAAATGTGAATTTGGCATGAGAGAACTATTATACTTAGGGTATATCATTAGTGAGCAGGGAGTATAGGTTCATCAAGAAAAGAATAGGGCCATTTTAGTTTGGCCAATGCCCAAGAATATCACAGAGCTAAGAGGATTCTTTGGGTTATGTAGTTACTACGGGCGGTTCGTCAAGGGATTTTCACAGTTGGGAGCACCACTCATAGACTTGACCAAGAAGGGTGATTTTCATTCGACAGAGGAGTCACAACAAACATTTGACAAAATCAAGGAGGTTATGAGCACATGCCATGTTCTAGACCTTCCATACTTCTTACAGTTGTTTGTCTTAGAGTGCGACACATTAGAGGTGGGGATTGGAGCATTTTTGATGCAGGGGGCCCACCCCATTGTGTTTGAGAGAAAGAGTCTCAATGAGTTAGAGAGACGCTATCCTATTTATGAAAAGGAAATGCTAGCGATCATGCATGCCTTAACCAAATTTAGGCAGTATCTGGAAGGCAACACATTTGTAGTGAAGAATGATCATAACAGTCTCAAGTATTTCCTAGATTAGAAAGACCTCAGTGAGAGACAACAAAAGAGGGTCTCAAAGATTCATCCTTTGACTTTGACATTGATTATGTCAAGGGGAAAAAGAATATCATAGCATATGCCTTGTCCAAGAGGCCAACAGGAAGTTCGATGATGGACATTTATACAGATTGGAAAGCTCATTTGTTGGTGGAGTACTCCAAAACCAAATTTTCTTGTGAGGTGATGGATGGACAGGTGATTGATGATATATATCGGGTTCTTGATGACATCATTTTCTACAAGGACCGGATCTACCTGGTTCCAGAATCTACCTTGAAGGGGAAAATTTTGAAGGTGTGTCATGATTCTCCTACAACAGGGCATCAGGGGTACTTCAAAACATATAGGCAGATCAAGGAGAGATTCTCATGGAAGGGTCTCAAGGATGATGTGATGAAACACATCCAGGATTGTACAACTTGTCAGCAGAACAAGTCTGAGCAGACACACCCCGCATGGTTGCTACAACCTATACCCATTCCAGAGAAGAAATGGGAGAGCATTTCTATGGATTTCATTACAGGCCTTCCTCGAGTGTAAGGCAGGGACTGCATATTTTTGGTGGTCGACATGATGACCAAATTTGCACATTTCTTTTCCATACCCATGGACTACAAGGCCATACAGGTAGCAGAGTTGTTTTTTAGGGAGGTATTCTGGTTGCATGGTTTACTAAGGCAGATAGTCAGTGATAGAGATGGGCGCTTCATCGACATGTTTTGGCAGGATATTTCCAGGTTGACATGCACAGAGCTAGCTATGAGTACCAACTACCACCCATAGACATATGGACAAACAAAGATCGTCAACAAATGGGTAAAGGGGTATCTGAGGAACTATGTGGTGGGGCAGCAATGCCCATGGGTGAGATGGTTAAACATGGGTGAGTATTTCTACAACACAACTTACCATATGTCTATCAGGATGTCACCGTTCAAGGCATTGTACGGATATGATGCACCCTCCTTTGTGGAGACTGTGATTGGGGACAGCAGGGTCTGGGGGCCAAAGACTGGGTGGAGGAGAGTCAGAGGGAGGAGAGTCATAGGATTTCACAGGCAACGAGGGACAAATTGCAGATGACTTAGAACCAACAAAAGATCTATGCAGACCGACATAGAGTCAAGCATAGTTTCAAGGTAGGGGATTTGGTTTTTCTACGATTACAACCATACAGATAATTCTCCTTGAAGAGGAGTGGAGCAGAGATGTTGAAGCCAAATTTTTATGGGCCATACAGAGTCATCAAGAGGATATGCGAGGTGGAATATGATCTAGAGATACCAGAGGGTAGAAAGATTCATAATGCGTTTCATGTCTCTTGCCTTAAAAAGGTCATGGGACAACAGATTAGCATTTCAGAGGAGTTTCCACCCTTGGATGAGGAGGGCCAGTTGGAGCTAGTGTAGGAGGAGGTACTAGAGCAGAGAGAGCGCAGGTTGAAGAGTAGGGTCATCGAAGAGTGCTTGGTTAGATGGAGGGGTCTTCTAGTGGAGGATGCCACATGGGAGGGAGAGCATATTTTTGAACACCCAGGATTGATGTTGCTTGAGGACAAGCAATCTCGAAAAGGGAGGACTGTGATGTATCGTTCCCAAGAGTAGGCCAATAGGGAGTGACTTAGTAGTCTATGTGTTCCCGTAGACTATAGTCATGCACAAACAGGGAACAAAAGGGAGAAATAAGGGTGATTTGGTGGCTAAATGATGAATTAAGCCAAAAATCATAGGAAAAGTCACTTAAGCCTAAGTCAACGAAGAATTAGAACGAAAAGTTGCTAAAGGGGGACTTAATTAATTAATTATTCACCTTAGGAGGAAAAGCGCCTATCTTAAGTGAGGTAAATGGTGAATTAGATCGGGAAGAGTATAAAGGGAGGAATTTGACCTAATTTCTCATTATGCATTTGTTATGATTTAATGTTGAGAGTTCCCAAAGGAGGAAGAGATTCGACTTCCACTGTTTTGTGGATTTCTGGAGGAAACCACCACCATTGATAGGTTTTGGTGTTGATAGACACACCCTAGCCCATCAAAGATACCATCAAGGTATTTCACCATGCTATTCAATAGTATCCAGTTATCAGTGTTGTGCAACTCAGCCAATGGGGGTCCAAGTCAGATAGAGGGTTTGTGTAGCTACATGAGAGAAGAGATCGGATTGCAGTTTCCTTCCGACCCAGTTGAGATCCATCTAGGGCGCATATATTGAGCCACTTTTCGTCAGATTCAGATAGTGGAATCCTTCAGAGTGAATCATTCACCCATTTAGGGCACAGCTCCTTTGGAAGGATAGTTGGGGTTATAGACAGAGTATCAGAGCAAATATGTCGAAACCCTTCCGACCCAGTTCTGCATTTGGCGAGGTTGTCGTTTTGAGTCCTATAGAAGCCGATTACATTGGTGGAATCATTTGGGGTGCATCCAGAGAGCCAAGAGGTGTGCAGACCCCCAGGGGACGAGATTCGGAGAATCAGAGGCCATATTTGTCATCCAGTAGTCACCATTATCATTCTAGAAGCTAGGGAACTTCTATTGGGACAGTTTTCAACTCATTCCAATGGGTATAACCTTCCAGATGAGTTTTCTATATTGTAACAGTTATTGTGCATCTCTGGAACTGTCGATTTTGTCGATCTATCCATGTATACATCAGACCTGCCTTCATTTTCTGATCATAGGTATTTTATGTTATTTTCTTGTATTCCAGTGATGATCCATGAGATCTAACTGAAGACTATCTTCTATATTACAAGTATTTCATTGTATTTCCATGCTTGAATCTCATAATACATATTATTGGGCAATTGATGTTCCTTATTTCTGCATGCATCATATATATATTGTTTAAACCATAACATATAACATGCACATGCAACAACCACAAAACATCTCAAGCACATAACTAAAATGCATACAGAAACCCCTAGAGTATCAGATCTGAAGATAAAATGCATTCAGAAACCCCCAGTGTATGTGAGACAGAACACTAGATCCGTAGTAGATATCCTGATCAGCAGGATCAGGGACATTTCACTTAAGATAACAACTATATCCTAATTATGTGAAATACATAAAGGTGGTATACTAGGACTTAATGATTGTATATGAGAAAGAGGCTAACATCCCCCCTCTCAATCATATGTTCGAACAATAATACCAACAAATTAGGATAAACTAGTATCTCCAAGTCTTCATGTTGAAACTCCCAAACTAAGCCTCAATGAAGAAATGTCCGAAAAACCGCCAAATATGGATGCTAAAAACTATTGAAATATAATTGTGTATTTATGTGAGCCAGAATTCCTATAATCTTCTCACTAATGTGAACTCCAATATGATGAGAGCTAACCAATATAAGTGAATCAGCTTCAAGTATGACACATCCCTAAAAAATTCCTGACAACTCAAACAATGGCAAGTTGCAATGTAGAAGGATCATGTTGTCCTCTGTTAGGTCTAATGACCATCTAGGTGAATCAAATGTCCAGATCATTTCTCTCAAAATCAATATTCCAATCATGTATCCCAATGTATGATTCAATTGTAACTCATTGAGCCATAATTATGCCAAAGTATGCCATCTACATACTACAATTTCCTATCTGGAAAATTTGATGCCTATTTTGGCATATGGTTTGTTGAAAATTTCAATCTAAAAACCATATTCAATTACATCATTCATTCCCCCTTTCTCAACTAAAAGGAGAGATCATAAGTGTTTTTATGAACCATCTTTGTACTCCCCCCTCTAGGATCAAGAGAGTACCAAACTTACTCCATTTGAGTATAACACAAAGTGGGAATGTGGAATTAACCAAATGTTATCTCATTTCGTGAGGGCCATGCTTAAAAGATACGCCATAAGGGGACCACTTTGAAAGAACATATATAATAGATTTGGATCATCACCAAAATAATAAATAATAGTTGTTTGAAAGCTTTTGATTGTTTCCATTTCTCCATGCAGCGGTGGCTTTACCTCTGTCTTGACTAGACAATAAGACTGATGTAGTTTCTTTATTTGTTGATTCCATTTCAATGAAATTAGCCATCCATAATTGATTGTTTTCTTAACCTTTTTCGTCTTGTAAGTTTTTTCTTAAAAGTGAATTGTCTTCCCACAATGAAGACAAGGATGGAGATCAAAACAATGTGTCTCAAAGTGACCAACTCTATGACAATGTTGGCACTTATTAGTAATATTCTTCACTTCTTCACGGAATCATGCACACAAAAACTAAATTGTTTTAGACTAATCTAGGATATGAAAATGGTTTCTTTTGTCATATCCTAATCCATGTCAATCTTTGTTGAATGACAATTCTTCCCAAGGTCTGACAAATATCTTGGAAATATCATTTTGACTTTGTTCTTTTACTTCTTCACATTTATTGTTTTTTTTGCTATCATTTTGTGCATCTTTTTGAGACTCATCTTCATCAATACTTTTCTTCATGTGTCCATTGTATGATTCCATGTCATGACTAGTTAAGAAATCATCAATCTCTTGTGTTTATTTTGTATCCACCATTAGTTCATGTGTATCACAAGTAAAATCAACCATTTGTAATAAGTCTTTTGTGTCACAAGATGCATCAACCTGTTGTATGAACTTGTTTGTATCACACATTGCATCAACCATTTGGATAAGCTCCTCTATAGTACATGTTGCATCAATCTTCTCTATTATATCTCTTGTGTCACAACTTGCATCAACTTTTTGATTTGTTGTATATGTTGCATCAATCATTTCATCAATTTGAGTATGTTTTTCTCTTAAATTTTTTTGAAGTGCATCAATCAATTGATCCTTCATTTCTATGTCATCTCAAAGATCCTTTGTTGACTGTATTGTATTAATCATGTGATCAATTATGTTTTGGTTTTGAATTAACTTCAACTCAAGTGTTTCAATCAATTTAACTTTCATATCAATTTGATCATGTAATTCATGGTTGTACTTTTGCAATTCCTTGATTTCTTGAGAGGCGTTTTGTAAATGCTTTCCTCCTTTACCCATTTCCTATGATTCTCTCACTCACGCTTGCTTGAAATTTTCTTTCTTAAATTTGTTTGTTTGAACTTGTCACGCTCACTTGAATTTGTTTCTAGCAAGAGGAGGGCATCGAATAGTCTTGAAAATGCACCCCAACTCGTGAATATTACAATTATTTGAGTTTCAACTACTCTACCCTATCAATTTTGACTCAAGAACTCATACATGCAATAACTTAATCTTGGGTGTCGGGTTCAACCGAAAATGCACCCAATTACAAATTCAACTTCACAAATAAAATTACAAAAGAATTATTTGTAAGTTACAATTATTGTTGATTCAGAAATTTAATTGATGGTGCTTTGATTCCAAGTCTTGTCTAGTGCTTTTTTCATTACAAGATTTCTTTGTGCATTGCTTCGACATTTTTTGTCGTTGCTTGATTAGATAAGCTTTGTTTTCTTGTACTTGATTGTATGTGTTTTACTAGCAATGGTCACTTTTTCAAATTGCATCAATGACATGAATTTGTGTGTGTTATACTTACATTAACTTGTTGTAGATTTTATGTGTGTATAATTATACAGTAAATTACAAACGTAGTGTCAAAACTAGACATAAAAAATCAAATCATGAAGAAACA
This sequence comes from Picea abies, assembly GCA_900067695.1. Lineage (NCBI taxonomy): Eukaryota > Viridiplantae > Streptophyta > Pinopsida > Pinales > Pinaceae > Picea > Picea abies. Next base: position 8,137 of record CBVK0100603877.1, on the reverse strand, counting down.
ATGAAAGTATTCATCATTACACTCCATGCAAAAAAAAAAGTACTTTTCAGAACTTAACCTTTACTCTTTAAAAGTATTGTAAAAAAAAAAAGTTTAAGAGAGTATTTCACTAAACGCTTCTCAACTTTTTTGAGCTTCAAAATTACAATTCAATTTTGAAATTAAATTTCTCTCGTATTTAAGAATGTGCCCCCTTGAAAAAACTGATTACTTTATTATAACATGTTTCAAAAAATAATAATGTCAAATCGCCAGTTTACAATCTACTTCAAATTACATCTAACTTTAACAATTTATCCGCTCCTTCAAAATCAAACAAAATTTATTTCACCTTTGAAGTAAGCATTTACTTCAAATCACATTTAAAAATAATATTATTCTCCTTATAGCTCCCAATTACAAATGCTGCAAATACATTTTAAATATTTAAAAAATAAAAAGTGGAAAAATCATGCCACTTTTTCAACCAAAAAAAAAATTGTTGAAACTTTCGGGGGCTTCCTTATGTCACCTATTTTTTTTTAAATTTAAAAACTAGTGCACATGATGCCATCATGAATTTCGACCTACTACAATGATTTGACTTTAAGACTTAATAGCATGTCATATCTTCCTCTCTTTGTTTAACCCGTTCAACCACACTAAAAATAATAGGAATGAATAATATGGTGATGTTTACAATTTCTGAAACCGCTAACATATCTGTTGACTTTGGAGAGATGGCACGCAACAATAATGACAAATGAATCTTTGTTTATAATTGCAGATAATTCTTTCCAGTGCCTTTCAAATCAAGCATTTTCCTGTAATATTGACAAATTTCCAACTACCAATATGTAGATGTTGATAAAATGAGAAGCAGAGAATACAGAGAAAGAGTAAAGCATAAATCGTATTCAGTGTAGTGAGTATATGAGAAAATAGTACACTGAGAAAAGGGAAAAGAGATGAGCCAAATAAGCTCAAGCAAATCAAGAAACGAAAGTACAACTGGCCAGGACAACTGGTAGTGTATAGTCAGAATGTTGAGGTTACATTATATTTAACACTCCCTCTTAAACTCAACAGTTACAAACATCAGCACTGATAATGCCCAAGTGTTGTCTCTGAAAATACAAAACGGATTTTCCCAGTGGCTTTGAAAATATCTACGAGTTGATCTTGAGAGCCACATAATTGAAGTGCTATGTCACCATTATTGACAAGCTCAAGAATGAAGTGAAAACGAGTGTCAATATGCTTGTTTTTCTTGTGAAACACATGATTTTTGGATAGAGCAATTGCTGAGGTGTTGTCACAGAGGATAGGAGTTGGCTCATTTTCTGTATGTGACATATCATTCAATATTCTTCTCAGCCACACAGCGTGACAGGAAGTTGAGGTAGCAGCGACATACTCTGCCTCTACAGAAGATATTGATACAATGGGTTTCTTCTTTTATGCCCATGAAATCAGGTTCATGCCCAGGTGAAAAGCATGTCCTGAGGTGCTTTTCATGTCATCTAGGCTTCCTGCAAAATAACTGTCTATGTAACCAGAGAGATGATTATCATCACACTGAGTGTACCATAAGCCAAAATTGAGAGTTCCTCCAACAAATCTCAGAATCCTTTTCACCATCTTCTAGTGAGAATCTTTGGAGGATTCCATAAACCTGGAAACAAGGCTGGTTGCATACATAATATCAGGCCTAGCTGTTGTAAGATACAACAAACTTCCTACTAAACTTTTGTATAGGGTAGGGTCCACTGTAGGGCCTTCATCTTTCTTGCTCAATTTTGTGCCTAGGGGTATAGGAGTTTCTGTTGGATTGCATTGTTCCATGAAGAATCTTTTGATGATGTCTGCTGCATACTTTTGCCGATAGACAAAAATGTCTTTGGTTGATTGATCAACCTCAATTCCCAGAAAATATTTCATTATGCCTAGATCTGTCATTTCAAACTCAGATTGCATGGCATGTTTAAAACTGGTTAACTCAATTATTCCATTATATATCATGTCATCAACATATAAACATACAATTAGAATTTTACCGTGTTGATCCGTTTTGGTGTATAAAGTTGGCTCATTTTGGCATCTGCTGAAACCACTTTTGATTAGGTAAGTGTCAATTCTGTTGTACCAAGCTCTTGGAGCTTGTTTTAAGCCATACAAGGATTTCTTAAACCGATTTAAATTTGGTTGGCTGCTCTTGGACTTCAAATCCAGGTGGCTGATCCACATAGACCTCTTCTTCTAAGACACCATTTAGGAAAGCTGACTTGACATCCATCTGGTATACTTTCCATTTGTGTTGAGTTGTTATGGCTAAGAGACTCCTTTAGTGTCTAATCTTGCTACTGGAGCAAAAGTTTCACCATAATCAGTTCCTAGTTGTTGTGAGAATCCTTTGGCAACAAGTCTTGCCTTGTGTTTTTCAATCTGTCCCTTTTTATTGAGTTTAGTTTTGTAAACCCACTTGACACCAATACTTTTCTTGTGTCTGGGAAGATCAACAAGATCCCATGTCTTGCTCTTCTCAATGGATTCAATCTCTTGGTTCATGGTTTGAACCCAATGTGGCTCCTTAGATGATTCTTTAAAAGACATGGGTTGACATGACATTAAAGAAAAAATGTTGTGATGTTCAATGTCATCCAACTGCTGATGGATTTCTCTCAAACTTCGAGTTCTTTGGTTTGGAAGTTCAGAGGATGAGTCTCTATTGGAAGTTGAGTTATCCTGAGAGTTTTCAGATTGTCCTTGTACCTGCAATCTTGGAAGAGCAGGTTGAGGTATTGGTTGTCTTGAATCTTCTGCGTTTTCAGGACTGGGTAACAATGGATTTTGATTGTCCATTTGTTGATTTTCATATTCGTTCCAGAGTTGATTTTCCAGAAATTTTACATCTCTGATGAGAATTAGTTTCTTTGAGATTGAATTGTAAAGCTTGTAAGCTTTTAATGTTTCGTTGTATCCAATAAAGATACATTTCTCACTTCTGTCATCCAGATTCTTCCTTAATTCAGAAGGTATGTGAGTGTATGTTATGCATCCAAATGTCCTTAGATGAGAAACATTTAGCTTTGTCCCACTCCATGCTTCTTGAGGGACTTTCATATTGAGACTGGTGGTTGGAGATCTATTCAAGAGATAGACTGAGCATGTTACTGCTTCAGCCCAAAAAGTATTTGACAAACATTTCTCTTTGAGTAGGCTTCTTGCCATGTTCATATTTGTCTGATTTTTCCTTTCAGCCATTCCATTCTGATGTGGAGTATACCTAGTTGTAGTTTGCATGATGATGCGTTGTGATTTGCATAAATTTACAAATTGTTTGGAGTTGTATTCTCCTCCTCCATATGACCTGATTGCTTTTACATATTTTCCACTCTGTTTTTCAGCTTTAGCTTTGAATTCTTTGAATTTTGCAAAAGTTCCAGACTTGTGTCTGAGAAAATAGATCCGTATTTTCCTGCTAAAGTCATCAATAAATGTTAGAAAATAAAATCTACCACCTATTGACTCTATTTTCATTGGTCCACATAGGTCAGTGTGAACAAGTTCGAGATGTTGTTTGGCTTGAGTGGAGGACTATGGAAAACTAGTTCTCTTATGTTTTCCAAGTATGCAAGACTCACATGGGGGATTTTGATCTTTGAAGATAGGGAGACCTTTGACCATGGAGTGCTTCTGTAGAAGACTTAGACTCTAAAAGGGTAGATATACAAATATTGCATGCCAAACCATAGCTTAATTGGGGGTGGATGCACTTTGTGCATATGTTTGGATCAGATTTGCAGTTCTAAGGGTCAGGGGAAACATCCTATTCTGAATCATGTGGATTTCAGAAATCAATTTTCTGCTAGGGGTTTTATCATATATCCTGCATGAGGCTCCCTAAAAAAGTACCTTATAGCCATGTTCAATGAGCTATCCTACACTTAACAGATTATGTTTCAGATCTGGAACATGATATACATTGTTTATGTCTTTCTTTACATGTTGTTTAGTAAGAATAGGTACAGTTCCTTTTCCTTGAACTTTGACTAAGGAATCATTTCCAAGTGTAATATCAGAGGAAATTGAAGAATCAATGCATGAGAGTAAATATTTCTTACCTATCATGTGATTGCTGCATCCATTGTCTAGCAACCAGAGATCTTTATGATGTTCTTCAGTCTTTTGGCATGAGAGAAATATACCTTCAGAGGTTTCTCCTTCATGATATGAGATATGTGCTTTGCCTGAAAGCTGATCTGTGTGCTTCTTCCAGCATTCAGATTCATAGTGTCCAAACCTTTTGCAGTAATAGCATTGTATGCTTGATTTTTCATTTGATCTTCTCCCTCTGCCTCTTTGAAGGTGGAAACTCTTATTCTGGTTCTGTTGTCTATGACCTTGGAAATTTTGATTCTGGTTCTGTTGTCTATGACCTCCACTTGAGTGTTGGTTACTTGTAATGCTCCTTCTTACTTTGTGACCTTTGCCTCTTCCTATGTCTCTCCCTCTGCTGAAAGAGAATTGAGTTTTGAAGGCATTGGCGATTGAATCATCTGTGAGATGTAGTCTGGTCTCGTGTGTCAATAGGGAACCAATTAGTTCATCTATTGAAAAACATTATAGATCCTTAGATTCAAGGATTGTTGTAACGACCATTTCGAATTTCTTTAGTAAACTTCTTAGGACTTTCTCAACAATGCGTTGATCAAGGATGGCTTCACCAGTCAATCTGATCTGGTTCACAATTTCCATGACTCTGGTCATAAACTGATCAACATTTCCAGACTTTGTCATCTTTAAAGTCTCGAATTGCATCTGCAAGGTCTGCAGTTTAATTGTTTTGACCCTGTCAATTCCTTGGTAGGATGATTTAAGGATGTCCCAGGCCTGTTTTGAAGTAACAACGCCTTTGAGTTTTTGAGAAAATCGAGTCATCCACTGAATTTTGAATCCCGAATTTGGCTTTATTCTCTATGTTCCTTTGTGTCGCCTGAACAGTTCTCTCTTGGTTGGTAATGGCAGCAAGGTCTACTGGATCTGGTTCCACATATCCAAGATCCACTAGATCCCAACACTCTTGTGCTTGTAAGAAGGATCTCATTCGAAGAGACCAAAACTCATAATTCTTTCCAAGAAGAATCGGTCCTTGAGTTGGTCCTAAATTGCTAGACGTGGCCATCTTTAAAAAAAAAATTAATACAACCAAAAAAAAAATTTAGAAAATTTCGCGTTTACCTGTTTCCTACGCGGAAATAGGGTCTTCAAATTTCTTGAAGTGAGTTCAGACCGAAATACGCGGTGTAGACTACTTCTTTGACTTCAATTTGACTGGATCTGACTATCCGAGAAAAAGGTCTACTGATTCAGGGTTCTGAGCTCTGTTATTTTGCAACTGTAGCAACTGTAATGGCGAAATCAGTCCAAATGCGAACTTAGCCCCACGCGAATAAGCACTAAGCGTGAGCTCCTTATTCACATGACCATTACCCGTGACCACTGGCTTAGCTCACAAAGAGCGCGTTGCGTTTCACAACCTCGAGAGTATAGGTGTGTGAGCCACTCCTGATTCTCCAACTCTCGAACTCTGAAAGGGGCTTAATGAGCCCTCAACTCCTCTCGTATCCTTCCTCCACATGACCATGGTGCTATGACCATGGTCTAGTTTTTGGGATTTTGCGGTTAGCGAAGTTGCGATGAAATTCCAACCTTTCCTCCTTGGAATCCCAAAATCCGAAACTCCGATCTATCCTCTATTGCGGATCGACGGTCCAAATCCTCCTATGATATGACGGTCTAGATCCTTTCAGGATTTCGCGACCCTTGAACTCTCTTCATGATGTTCTCCAAACCCCGAACTCCGAAATGCCAAAATTTTGGAGCCTCCCAAATCAACGGTTCATGCTCCTCTGGATCTAACGGTCTAGATTTCATCGAGATTTCGTGTTTCGTGAAGTCAAACGACTTGTACCTATGTTCTCCCAATCCCCGAAGTGTCGATGGCACTAGATCGACAATCTAGGCCTCTCTTTGATCGACGATTGTGATCGAGTCGGGGTTTCACGCTTCGCGACCTCAGAGGATGGTGCACCTCTGTCCTTCTAATTCTCGATTTCCCAATTGCATCAGATCGATGGCTCACGATCTTTCTCTATCTAATGGCTCAGATCTCACCACGTGTCCTCCTTGATGGATGGTCCCAACGATTTCGAGATTTCGCGACTTCGCAAGTCGGCTTTTCTCCTTTGCGCTCTAGAGGACTAGGCCTCGTGCAATTTCTCCCGCATTCGACGGCTATCAGTCCTCTGCGCTAAATCTGATGATCCAGATTTAATCTCCTATGCTTTGAGAGTTGAATGGTCCCATCGTTATCCTCCATGCAACTTCGCTTGATCCAACCGTTTTCGTCTATATGCACTAGATCTGACGGCCGAAAATCTTTTTCCTTTTCTACGTGCTCCTCGTCCTTTCTAAACTCAATCGGTGGCTCAAATATGTTTCCAGGGCTGATCTTACAGCTATTCTATTTGTCCTTTGCTACTTTGGCTTGTCCTTGGTTCTCTTTGCAAAATTCTCTCCGTAAGATGGAATTTCACGAATTCTTTAAAGAACTTACGAAGTTTTTCTCTTCTGAAGCTCTGTTTCCTCAAGCTTTTATGAATTTCATGATTATTTTCCTTCTACAGCTCTATTTCCTCAATATTTTACGAATTTCATGATTCTTTGCCTTCTACAACTCTGTTTCCTCAAACTTTTGAGCGTATTGTTCTCTTCTTCCTTGCGTTTTCTTTCTGCAATGATCATTTGAGCAGATGTCGGACTATGGATTTCTCTCCAGGATTTTTGAAGAATCTCCGTCCCGTGCTCTGGTTCACAGTGTAAGCTCTACGCTCCTTACAATTGGGTTTCTCTCCAAACTGTGTGAAGAGGCTTATATCTGAAGCTTTGATACCATGATAAAATGAGAAGTAGAGAATACAGAGAAAGAGCAGAGCAAAAATCATATTCAGTATATTGAGTATATGAGAAAAGAGTACATTGAGAAAAGGGAAAAGAGATGATCTAAATAGGCTCAAGCAAATCAAGAAACAATAGTACAACTGGCCAGGACAACTGGCAGTGTAAAGTCGGACTATTGAAGTTACATTATATTTAACAGATGTTAACAAGGAGCAGGTTCAACCAGAATTAATAGATCACTTGGGAGTTAAGCTAGACCAGAATTAATAGATCACTTGGGAATTCTACCCTAAGTGATCGATGTCTCACATTGATATGAGTTTGTCAACACATTAGTTGTGTTTTCTAGTTCACCAGGGCATTGTCTGTCTCATATCTTTTTTTTTCTTGATGATATAACCAACTAGTAGTGATATAACTAGATAGTTCTCTATTAGTTCTAATGATGAGTACAACTCGTTTTCCTTAGGTTTGTTGATATTCATGTATAACTTTTGTGTGCTCCCATGGTCAATATTTGTACTATAGGTTTTCTTCACTTATTATTTTATCTCCATATCTTATCATTGTTCATGCATAGGTACTTCACCCTTTTATTCTTGTTACATCTACACTCATTTAAATGTTCTTTTTTCTTGCCATTGCTTGATGAGTATGACCTTGTAGATCAAAATTTTGAAGCCACTATTGTATATTGGTGGGTCCTCCTCACCTTGATGTTTAGCATTCATTTCTATATTATTCACTCTTTCATATATAATGTCTTTTGATTAAAATGTATAATCTTTTTTTCAACTCTAGTACCTCATGTCATCACCACAAGATATATGAATTGCAAATATAAAAAACTTCAAATCATATTTTAGAAAAATTCATTTAACGTAAATAAATCAATTGGCAACTTAATAAGGTGTTTGAGTTTACATCCATGAGTTTAATATCCTTTCACAAGTTACGATATTTGTCACTTTGATAATGGTTTTGCAAACACATTAGTTGAAATCATGTGTTATTTGGTTTCTAGACCATTGACAATGTGCCCATATTTTCATTTTTCAAATATGAAACAAATGGTAATGGATATCCTAAAACTTATAATAGTTAAGTTGTATATCTTAGCAAGAGATTTCCAATATTATAAAGAGAGTACAAAATAGAGTTTGGGATCAAAATTTATGGGTGAGATCGGAAGAGC
>CBVK0100603876.1:0-16482 GCA_900067695.1 Picea abies | reverse complement strand
CTTCCGATCTCACTGTTGTGAAAGGCTATTTGTATAGGTTTGGTGCATGGTTGATGAAATTATTCATGGTACAGGTTGAGATATAGGTTAGTGCATGGTTGATGCCCTTGTTTATGGTACATGTTGATTATAGGTTGAGGTATAGGTTGGTGCATGGTTGATGCACTTGTTTATGGTACAGGGTTGATGCACTTGTTTATGGTACAGGTTGATTATAGGTTGAGGTACATGTTGATGCATGGTTGATGCATGGTTCAGTTTATTGGTACATGTTGTTTGGTGCAGGCTGATTGGTGTAAGATCCTTGCTAACAGAAGCTAAAACTTAATAAATTAATTAATACATACCATTGATATTAATAACTTCTTTTACGGTTCTATATTCAACAAGCTAACAAACTAACCATTCATGGTTCAACAAATTATAATCGAGCACATGAAATACAAATTATATATAAAAAAAACATACACAGCTTAGTAAAATAGTGAACCCTCATAACTATAATGACATAAATACCTCTCAGTGATGCTATTTTCCCAACTCCGTTTGTCCTTGCTACTCTACCCAAACTCTAACCAAGATTCTCTGCCCAAAACCGACTCTTTCCTCCCTGCCAACTAGGAACAGAGCCTATCCAGATCCCTAACTCCAAGATTCTGTGAGGATTCCTGGCCCCCGAGCCCAAAACTCCTAGCAACCGATGCTCCCCTGTAACAGTCCAACAAATTCCTCCAGCCTCAAACCAAAAAATGCAGTTTTCCCATACAATCTCCCCCCTCTCTCCAAAATTCTTCTTGCCCCTAAAATCCAAAGTCCCCTTCTAGAATGTCTTTTCCCCCTCATAGCCTCTCGTCCATTCACTACCTCTCCATTCAATACCAACCATCCCTCAATACGTTAAGTTTTCTATTAAATAAATTAAAATTTATTAAACTTTAATTCGTTACCCAAACATTAAATGAGTCAATTAATTAATTAATTAACATACATTAAACAATAATTAATTAATATTATTAATGAATAATCATTATTTAACTAATATACATTAGGATAGTTAATTATTTAATTAATTAAACTTTATAAACCTTAAGCAATTATTTAACTAGGGTTGTTACATACACCCACCCTTTAGGAAACTTTGTCCCGAAGTTAAAGTATTTTATGATACAAGGGAAAAGAAACATGGTTCAAACATTCATAACAAATAAACGACATTATTAGTAAGTAAGCCAAGAAAACTCATACATACTAGTGTACATGTGCAAGAAATGCATGTGTAGCTAGTACATACAAGTCTCGTGCATGTACTAATAACAATAACTATCATCTATATAGTAATTTCCATATGCATCCAATGCATTCAACAAGACTATTCATTTTATAAAAGACAATAAACCAATCAAATGTTTGTGAAATCCTTTAATTACAATTATGTAGCTCAACAATGTTATTTAGACAATTGTAGTTTAGTTACATAATTATGAATATTCATATATATCCATTTTCGTTTCAGAAGGAGAAACACTAAATTCCACCATAAGACAAATCTCCATACACTCTCAACTATTTCTACTCATCCTTCCTCCCTAACTTACTTCCATCTTCCATTCCTATCCTTCCTCTACTGGACTATCTTGGAGCACCAACTATATTGACCTAACCCCAAATAGAACCCGTAAGAAGAAGTGTCACTATCTTGACCAAGCTTCCCTAGCAGGCAACTGACAGTCATCATCACACATCTAGGGGAGCGTGAGCTAACACCATCCTCCCATGACTTCAGGTTTCGGAGGATACACGGTGGGAAATGCCTGCACCCCTCCTAATCATGACTAGGGTCCACACCCTACAATGGAATGTATAGTGGCACCGTGTTGTTGGAAGTTTTGTCATCATCTATTCAGTTTTGGGTAGTCTCTCCACCTGCAATCCTGCACTGGTCCACATATCATAGCAATGCATACAAACCAATATAATTTCACATACAAAGAATCATACCATATTGTTTCTCGGTCAGTGGTCATGACATCCACTTTCATTATCATTATCCCTTGGCTATTTCATAGACCAATGACCTGCAGATTAGTCTGTAACACAAACTCATACACATCTATACATTATTATCATGTAATTGCATACAACTAAAATCTCAATTTGGTATCCCCGTACCAACAATTTTAACATCAAAGTTTTCAAGTTAAAAATAGATCTCATAATATCCCATAATTCAATTATCTTTACCCATTAATAGAATTATCATTCACATAATAGATTGCATCATATCCAACATCATCAATAACATTTAAACATTCATAAAATTTACATTCTCACAATATATTGCATCATATCCATCATTATTCAAATACATTTAAACATTCATAAAATTTACATTATCACAATATATTGCATCATATCCATCATTATTCAAATACATTTAAACATTCATAAAGGTTCATATGTATTAAAAGTTCAAGTGTATCATTTAATAGTTTCACTGTGAATAGAAAATAAAGGTGTTTAGGCCTTAGGTAATCCTGGCTGTCTAAGTCAAAAGGTGGTGTTACATACACCCAACCTTCGAGAAACATATTCTCGACGTGGTAAAAAAAAGTGAGGGAAAATCTCATCATAACGTCTCGACATCTTCCCAAGTAGCAAATCCTGGACTATACTTGTCCCATCGGACCTTAACTTGGTCTACCGGATGGTTCTTGAGCTATCGGACTCTATGGTCCAATATGCGTAATGGTTCTACCTTGAGGGTTCCCGTGTCCAATACCTGCAATTCCTTCCAATTTAGTTTATGTGATTCATCAACAACATAATGACGTAGAACAGATACATGAAAAACATTATGAGTTTTATGCAAGTGAGGTGGCAGTACGAGACGATAGGCAACGGGTCCAATTTTCTCTTGGATTCTGAACGGTCCTATAAATCGAGGTGAAAAATTTTTCCCCTTCCCGAACCATATGGTACTCTTATTAGGCCTGATACAAATGAAAACCTGATCTCCCACTTTATAACTTCGATCAGTCCTGTGTGCATCTACATAACTTTTCTGTCTATCCTATGCTTCCTTTACTCTCTGCCTAATCTGAATCACCTTTCCTCCATCTCTTGAATCAATTCTGGCCCAACTATTACTCAGTCTTCTAATCTATCCCAACTCAACAACGTTCTGCATGGCCTTCCATACAAAGCTTCGTAGGGTGGCATTCCAATGGAGCTATGAAAACTGTTATTTTAGGCGAACTCTACCAAAGGTAGGTACTTCTCCCAATGGGTTTTATTATCCATGACATACATCCTAAGCATGTCTTCTATGACTTGATTTACTCTCTCAGTTTTCCCATCTATTTCAAGATGATAAGTTGTGCTTAAGTTTAACTGAGTCCCCAACGCTGACTGCAAACTTGTCCAAAACCTAGAAGTGAATCTAGAGTCCCTATATGAAATGATCTTCTTAGGTATCCTGTGCAAACAGATGACCTCTGATGCAGGAGCATCGTAAAAAGCCAGACAAGCAACCATAAAGGAGGAAGACAGCTGGAAAATTGCAACACACATTTTGCACATTTTGAAATGTTTTTGAAAAAATTAATGAGCAGATATTAATGTAGTAGTTAAAGGAAGCGTGCTTCCATGTTGTAAACAGATCTTGAGAAATTTTTTCTCATCTGTTAGATGTAATAAACATTAATTCTATTTAATGAAAGTAGGTAGATTTGAATTAAGAGATTAGATAGTTTTAGAAGCGTAGAAGGGAAAACGGATATAGACACCCTCACCTTTGTATTAGTGTATCATTAGGACATAAGAAGAAGATAATTCATAAGCTATTGAGATGTAGTAGAGATTTGTAGAAAAGAACCCATGTACAGGAGCACTTGAGTTAATATATGAAGCTTTGACTCAATTTTCATGGTGTTATAATGCTTACTATTTACATTAGTTGAATGGTATCTTTACAGTTGTTTGTTTTCTCTATTTATGCATTTGTTTCAATGCTATGTTGAATGTGTGATTTCATGTTGAATGTATGAAGTATGAGAGAGGAGAAGAATGAGTTTCAATTGTTTCTCTTCCTGAGAGTTCCTGCAAGGAGTGCAGTGAAACGTCCGCAAGGTGTGCGTTGACAAGGGTCTAAGTTTTATCTCAGAAAGCTCAGGAGAGATATCGTTGTTCTTATAACCAGCAGAAGTGTAGGTGAAACAAAGAGCCATGTAAGGTGTACATAGGCTAGTTGAGGCCTTAGAATTTATCAACTAAGGTGAAGGTTGAAGGACTACTGTTGCAGAGAATGCACAGAGTCGAAGACTCAAATAACCAGAGGTTATTTGAAAGATTTGCTGCAAGGAGTGCGAGCAAAAATTCCTTTTGGAGGCTTGAGTTTGCAAGTGAAAGATCAGGAGAGTTAACACCTTTGAAGTGTTCAAAGGGATACGAAGGTCGGAAGCATCCCATAAAATTCAAGTTCAAGAGGGAGAACACCATTTCGTTTTGCAGAAGTCATTGAGAAGTGAATCGAGCGGTTAGGATTCTCCGTGGAGAACTCACGAAGTTGCGAGAGCCGTTGGAGCTTGCAGAGTTGCAAGGTGGTTAGAGGTTGGTGAACCCATCAACCAAGGATTTGAGGGCCAATATAAGCTGTTGATCTCGTCTTAACCCAAGTCGTTGGATCACTTTGTGAATTAGGGGTTCATGACTTCAGAGGGCAGATAAAATTTTTGGTTTCGCAAAGTTCTGAGTTTGCGAGGAAGAGGGAAGGAGATCCAAACCATTGGATCCAAGCCATGGGAGGACCTTGAGATTAGAACCCCACAGAGTATCATGTATCGGAGGTTCAGGGGTTTGGAAAAATCTCTTTTCGACTATGAGGATGCGAGGTGCTAAGCACCGAGGGCTTGTAAAACACGTGGCACATCTGTAGGTGGGAACCGCGTAGTTGGAAGGTGGCATAACAACAAGCACCCAAAGAAAGGGAGAAGTGGGGGACAGGTGGAGTGTAATCATCACATTGAAGGATTCAAACCATCATTGACTTTCGTGTCTCAGGGATTCACAAAAGAGGAGCACGAAGGTTCGACACTCCAACCCCTGAGGTCGTGAGTTGTGAGAAGCGCTTGCACTAAGGTAAGGTTGGGGATTCGTTGAAGGTTCCAGTAGGGAATCAAAGGAGCCACTTCAGCTCAGGGAGAAGTTAAGAATGATCCTGTGCGGATCTTGGCCTGAGGGTCAGGGGTCTGCATCATTTGGTATCATAGCTTGATTTTTTCTGTATATTTCAGGTAGAGGGAGATAGAGGAAAAGGAGTAGTCTAATACACATCAATTGTGGTATCAGAGCATGAAAAAAATTCTTTGATTTCTATAGCAGAGAAAAGAGGAACATTTTATAGTCATGCCACCGAGAAGAAGAGACAGGCCCATGCCTGATCCAGTATTGGAAAGAGAAATGCGTGAGTTACATACCAGGCTTGATGCTATGGAGACAACACAGAGGTACACAGTCGACATTGGGGATATCAACAAAGATGAAAGTGAAAATGAAGCTGGAAACGAAGGAGAAGAAGTTGCAGTCAAAGATGTTGCGGATGAACACCTATTCGGGGTTGTTGCAAGGATAGGTGCCATAGAGAAAATGGAAATTCCAGTGTATGAAGACAACTTATATGTCGAAGATATTCTAGACTGGATTAGAGATCTAGACAAATACTTCAACTATGAGGATGTCAAGGAAGATAAGAAAGTCAAACACGTTGTTACTAGACTCAAAGGGAATGCATCACTATGGTGGGATGAACTGTAAGTTGATAGACACTGCAAAGGCAAGAAAAAAAATAAGAGCTAGTATAGAATGGTTGCAAAGATGAAAGCCAAATTTATACCCATGGATTATCAAATCACTCTATTTCAGAGGATGCAAAACTTGAGATAGAAGCTGATGTCAGTGAAAGAATACACTAAAGAATTCTACAGGATAAACATCAGAGCAGGTCATCGAAAAAGCGATGATGAAAAATTTTCCAGGTACATGAATGGTCTGCAATATGAAATTCAAGATGAGATGAGCATGATGACCATTTAGAATGTGGAAGATTCTTATTAGATGGCTCTGAAAGTTGAAGAGAAGCTGAGCTGGAAGCAAAGTCAAAGAGGGTGAGGTAGAAGTCAAAGAAGAGGCAAGACAATTGTCCATGACAGAACTCAGAAACCTAAAGAAGAGGGGAAGAAACCTCAAACTCAACCTGAGAGAGGGGGAAGCTCACAAGGAAGGCAGTATGCTGATAGAAACACTTTTCCTCGAGCCAGAGGAAGAGGAAGAGGTCACAGAGGTGAAGTGAAATGATTTATATGTGGAAAAATTGGACATAAATCCTATGAATGTCCATATAAGAAGAAAGATGGTGGTGAAAATCACATTGCCGAACCTCAAGGATAGAATGTTGAGGTAGAAGACGTTGAAGGCAGAAGATCTTTGATGATGAGGAAAGTTCTCTTGAAGCTAGAGAGGGAGGCAGAGAACCCAGCCCAAAGAAACAATTTTTTTTGGACTGCTTGCAAAACTAAAGACAGGGTATGCAAGGTCATAGTGGATAGTGGTAGCACAGACAATCTCGCATCTACAGAGATGGTAGAAAAGTTGGAGTTGGAGACTGTTGTACATCCAAGCCCATACAGAGTTTCGTGGCTACAAAAAGGACATCAGGTAAATGTAACTAAATAGTGTTTAGTTGAATTTAAAATAGGAGGATATAAGGATGAAATATTATGTGATGTCATTCCCATGGATGTTTTTCATCTATTGCTGGGTAGACCATGGCAATATGATAGAAACGTGGTTCATTATGGGAGAAATAACACGTACACCCTGGAGAAGAATGGGAGGATGCACATATTGCTGCCAATTAAAAACCAAGAAGTGAAAATAGAGATGAGCAACATTGTACTTCTCATGAGTGGGAAGGAACTTGTTAAGGAGGTTAAGAAGAAGGAAGACACAATTTATTGTGGTCAGGAAGCCTAAAATTGTTTTGACCAATACAAGAATAGATGATCTACCAGAAGAAATCCAGGAATTGCTAGGAGAGTTTGCTAATATAGTAGTGGATGAACTACCTTGTTCGTTGCCACCTATCAGGAGTATAAGCCATCATATTGATCTTATACCTGGAGCCAGTTTTCCGAACAAAGCCACGTATAGGTTGACACCGCAGGAAAATGAAAAAGTTAAGAGACAAGTCCAGGACTTAATGGACAAAGGATTGATTTGAGAAAGCTTGAGTTCATGCGTTGTTCCAACAGTGCTCAACCCAAAGAAAGATGGAGGTTGGAGAATGTGTACAGACTCAAAGGAAATCAATAAGATTACCATCAGATACATATTTCCATTACCAAGGATGGATGACTTGATGGATTGCTTGAGTGGAGCAAAGTTTTTTTCAAAGATTGAATTGAAAAGAGGGCATCATCAAATTCGAATGAGAGAAGGTGGTGAATGGAAGACAACATTCAAGATGAATGAGAGGCTGTATGAATGGCTTGTCATGCCATTTTTCTTAATGAATGCGCCCAGTACTTTCATGAGATTGATGAATGAAGTCCTGAAGGATTTCATAGGGAAATTCATCATTGTGTATCTTGATGATATATTAATTTTCAGCAAGACAGAAGCAAATCACTTAAAGCATTTAGTTGCAGTGATGAGGAGATTACAACAAGAGAAATTTCTGATCAATGTGAAGAAATCATCGTTTATGAGGACATAACTCATTTATTTGGGTTTTGTTATCTCTACAAATGAGTTGAATATGGATCCAGAAAAGGTAAATGCAATTAAGAATTGGCCATCACCAAAAAGTGTGTTTGAAGTTCGAAGCTTCCATGGTTTGGCAAGTTTATACAGGAAATTCATTCGAAATTTCAGTGGAATCAGTGCACCAATGATGGATACGGTGAAGAAAATACATAAATATTTTCACTGGATAGAAGAAGTAGAGAAGAGCTTCAATCTACTGAAGAAGAGGATCATTGAGCAACCAATTTTGGTTTTACCAGATTTCAGCAAGACATTCCAGGTCAGGTGTGACGCGAGTGGATTTGAAATTGGAGCGGTCTTGAGCCAAGATGACAGGCCGATTGCATATTTCAGTGAAAAACTGAATGAAGCGAAGATCAAGTACTCCACATATGACAAAGAATTTAATGCAGTCATACAAGCACTGAAGAAATGGAGACACTATTTGGTTCCTAAAGAGTTTGTTTTGTACAATGATAATCATGCTTTACAATTTGTGACTCAACAAGAGAAGTTGAAACAAAAGCATGCTAAATCGGTTGAATACATGCAAAATTTTACTTTTGTGACTAAGAATATTTTTGGAATTGCCAACAAAGTTGATGATGCTTTGTGCAGGAAATGTTTGCTTATGTAGGAATTCAGAGTCAAGACTTTGGGTTTTGATAACCTCAAAGAAATATACAGGGATGACCGAGATTTTAAGGAGGCATATGAGAATCCATTTCTCAGGGAAAGAATCCAATGGACCCAGTATATGATCTAGGATGGATTATTATTAAAGGGCAATCAACTATGTATTCCAAGATGCTCCATGAGGGAGAATCTGCTGAAAGAAAAACATAGTGGAGGATTGGTCGGACACTTCGGTCATGACAAGACATTCTCAAAGTTGAATGGCTCATATTTTTGGCCAGGAATGAGGAAAAATGTTAATAAATTTGTGGACAGATGCAGGATTTGTCAGCACACAAAAGGGAAAAGGCAGAACACAGGGTTATACCAACCATTACCCATTCCTAAAAGGCTATGGGACGCAGTGAGCATGGATTTTATATTGGGACTGGTAAAGACACAAAGAGGATGTGATTCAATCTTTGTGGTAGTCGACAGATTTAAAAAAATGACACATCTCATACCATGCCAGAAAACCAACGACGCAACTCATATTGCGAACCTATTTTTCAAGGAAGGAGTATCATGTCTGATCGAGATACCAAGTTCGTAGGACATTTCTGGAGGACCTTATGGACGAATTTAGGGACACGTTTGTCTTTTATCTCAGCATATCATCCTCAAACAAATGGGCATATAGAATTCGTGAACATGATCTTGGGATATTTGTTGAGGAGCTTAGTGACTGAACACCACAGTCAATGGGATCACATTCTGCCACAGGCGGAATTCACTTACAATGATTCACTCAACAGAAGCATAGGGTAGAGCCCATTCCAGATTGTATATGGAATGCAACCAAGGGAAGTTTCTGAATTGAAAATTTTGAAACAAAATGAATTCAGGAGTGCTAGTGCAGAGGACTTTGTAGAAGTAATGAAGGAGCTTCACAACTGAATTAAGGAACGATTGTAGAGTTCAAGTCAAGAATACAAGCAGAGAGTAGATCAACACAGGTGAGAACTTCAATTTGAAGTTGGTGATATGATTCTTGCACATCTGAGGAAGGAGAGGTTCCCAAGGGGAATATATAACAAACTGAAGATGAAAATTTTTGGACTATGCAAGGTCATGAAGAAATTTGGGGCAAACAGATATGAGATTGAATTACCCGATGGGATCAGAATCTCACCGATATTCAATGTTGCGGATTTGTACCCTTACAGAGTTGAAGAAGCAAGAGTAGAGAAGGAACAGAAAGAGGTTCAATGGACCAACCAAATGCCTGTAGCTCAAAAACCATAGATGGAAAGCATAATTGATAAGAGGGTTAGCAAAAGGACTAGGAGAAAAAAGTATTTTGAATACTTGGTCAAATGGAAGGGACATCCAGTTGAAGATGCCAATTGGGAAGATGAAGCATAAATTCATAAGTATGGACGGGCCATGCAAGAGCTCATGAACAGGAGTTCATGAAAATTTCCAAGCTAGGGAGTATGATGCAGGAGCATCGTAACTAGCTAGCCAAGCAACCATAAAGGAGGAAGACAGTTGGAAAAGCGCAGTACAAATTTTGCACATTTTGAAATGTTTTTGAAAAAATTAATGAGCAGATATTAATGTAGTAGTTACAGGAAGCGTACTTGCATGTTGTAAATAGATCTTGAGCGATTTTCTCTCATCTGTCGGATGTAATAGACATTAAGTCTGTTTAATGAAAGTAGGTAGATTTGAATTAGGAGATTAGACAGTTTTAGAAGTGTAGAAGGGAAAATGGATATAGACACCCTCACCTTTGTATTATTGTATCATTAGAACATAAGAAGAAGAGAATTCATAAGCTGTTGAGCTGTAGCAGAGAGTTGTAGAGAAGAACCCATGTACAGGAGCACTTGAGTTAATATATAAAGCTCTGACTCAATTTTCATGGTGTTATGATGCTTACTGTTTACATTAGTTGAATGGTATGTTTATAGCAGTTTGTTTTCTCTATTTATGCATTTGTTTCAATGTTGTGTTGAATGTGTGATTTCATGTTGAATGTATGAAGTCTGAGAGAGGAGAAGAATGAGTTTCATTTTTTTCTCTTCCTGAGAGTTCCTGCAAGGAGTGCAATGAAACGTCTGCAAGGTGTGCATTGACAAGGGTCTGAGTTTTATCTCAGAAAGCTTAGAAGAGATATCGTTGTTCTCATAACCAACAGAAGTGCAGGTGAAACACAGAGCCATGCAAGGTGTGCACAAGCTAGTTGAGGCCTTAGCATTTACCAACTAAGGTGAAGGTTGAAGGACTATTGTTGCAGAGAGTGCATAGAGTCGAAGACTCAAATAACCAGAGGTTATTTGAAATATTTGTCGCAAGGAGTGCAAGAAAAAATTCATTTTGGAGGCTTGATTTTGCAAGTGAAAGCTCAGGAGGGTTAACACATTTGAAGTGTTCAAAGGGATATGAAGGTCGAAATCATCCCATAAAAGTCAAGTTTAGGAGGGAGAACATCGGTTCGTTTTGCAGAAGTCATTGAGAAGTGAATCGGGTGGTCAGGATTATCCGTGGAGAACTCGCGAAGTTGCAAGAGAGGTCGGTAAACCCATCAACCAAGGATTCGAGGGTCAACATAAGACGTTGATATCATCTCAACCCAAGTTGTTGGATCACTTTTTGAATTTGGGGTTCGTGAGTTCGGATGGCAGACCAAATTTTTGGTTTCATGAAGTTCTGAGTTTGCGAGGAACAGGGAAGCAGATCCAAACCATTGGATCCAAGCCATGGGAGGACCGTAAGATCAGAACCCCATGGAGTATAGCATATCGAGGGTTCGAGGGTTTGGGAAAATCTATTTTTGACTGTGAGCACGCGATTTTCCAAGCACCGAGGGCTCGTAAAACACATGGCACATCTGTAGGTGGGGCCCGTGTAGTTGGTAGGTGGCATAACAGCAAGCACCCAAAGAAAGGGAGAAGTGGGGGAAGGGTGGAGTGTAATCATCACATTGAAGGAGTCAAACCATCACTGACTTTCATGTCTTGGGGATTCATAGAAGAGGAGCATGAAGGTTTGACACTCCAACCCACGAGGTCGCGAGTTGCGAGAAGCGCTTGTGCTAAGGTAAGGTTGGGGATTCATTGAAGGTTCTAGCAGGGAATCAAAGGAGCCACTTTGGCTCAAGGAGAAGTTAAGAACGATCCTATGTGGATCTTGGCCTGAGGGTCAAGGGTCTACATCAACCTCACTTACAAACATGCGTTCCACATTAGTGACATCATAAGTGTCTCTAACCGAAATAAAATGAGCACTCTTGGTTAACTTATCAACTATCACAAGAATGGAATTGTGTCTATGAGATGTGAGAGGAAACCCCACAACAAAATCTATAGAAATGACTTCCCACTTGGACATAGGAACATCATGTGGTTGTAGGAGGCCTGTCGGGTGATGGTGGTCGGCTTTCACTTGTTGACACTCTAGGCATTTGGCAATGAAATGAACTACATCGCACTTCATGCCTACCCAGAAGAAGAGGTTCCTCATGTCTGTGTACATTTTCTTCACCCCTGGATGCGTACAATAAAGTGCTCTATGGGCTTCCTTCAGTATGATGCTTCGAATATCCCCATCTTCAGGGATGTACATCCTTCCCCGATATCTCAATAGTTCATATGCTTCCAAAATATATCCTTCACACTTTGAATCTAATTGCCTCCCACTCTAGAGGTTTGAAGTAACCTTTAAATACCAACTGTCTCCTTGGAGTTGCATCAAAACACATTCCCTCAGATTGACCTTTAAGGGTACCAAGGAGAAGACACGTGGTCTCCTACTCAAGGCATCTGCGACCACATTTTCCTTTCCCTTGATGTATGAAATACAAAAATAATACTCACTCATAAACTCACTCCATTGCCTTTGCCTGACATTCAAATCTCTTTGAGTGAAGAGATGTTTTAAGCTTTGATGGTCCATTTTGAGCTCAAAGTTTCGCCCCACAAGATAGTGCCTCCAAAGTTTCAGAGCTAGCATTACAAATTCCAACTCTAAATCATGAGTAGCGTAAAGCTATTTGTGTTTCTTTAACTTCCTTGACACATAAGCTATCACTCCTCCATCCTGCATTAGCACATCCCCCAACCCTTGCTTCGAGGCATTCGTGTAGACTGTGAAGTCCTTTTCCATATCCGACACTCATAGAATTGGTTCACTAGTTGGTAACCTCTTAAGTTCGATGAATGCACTATCACATTCTTCTTTCCATTCATACCTAACCCTCTTTCATTTCAAAGTGGTGATGCATTTCGCTATTTTATAGAATCCTTCCACAAATATTCGATAATAACCTACTAGCCCCATGAAGCTTCTTACCTCATGGGCATTTTTTGGCACTGGCCATTCCATAATGGCCTTTACCTTTTCTGGGTCCATAGAGATTCCTTCACCGGAAATGATATGACCTAAATAGTGGATTTGTTTCTGGAAGAAGGAACACTTCGACAATTTCCCATACAATTTGTTCTCTCTAAGGTAGTACAACACCACTCGCAAGTGTTCCTCATGTTCTCTTTTTTTCTCGGAATAGATGAGAATGTCATCTAGAAAGACTTGTACAAAATAGTCTAAGTACTTTTGGAATACTCTGTTCATGAGGCTCATGAATACTACTAGCATATTGGTCAATCTGAAAGGTACTACGATGAATTCGTAATGTCCAAACCGAGTTCGAAAGGCAGTTTTAGGAATATCGCCTTCCTTAATCCTTAACTAGTGATACCCTGATCGAAAATCAATTTTTGAGAATATCACTGCTCCTTTCATCTGATCAAAGAGGTCATCTATTCGCAGCATTGGGTACCTATTTTTCACTGTAGCATGGTTCAAGTCCCTGTAATCTATACATAATCGTAAGGAACCATCTTTCTTCTTTACAAAAATTACTGGTGCACCCCAAGGTGAGACACTGGGCCTTATTATCCCTAAGTCCAATAACGCTTTCAATTGCATTTGCAACTCACAAAGTTCTAGCGCTGTCATCCAGCACAGAGTCTTGGAAATTGGTTATGCATCATGTTTTAACTCAATAGTAAAATCAAGATCCCTCTCAGGAGGTAACCCTGGTAACTCGTTCGGGAAAACATCCTTAAATTCTGACAATATCAGGTACTGATCCAAGGAGGGTCCCTTCCTTTCATTCATTGCTTCCACTACATACAGTCGACACCCTTACCTCATGCACTTCTTAACCTTCATAGTTGAGATAAAGCATAGAGACACCCATCTCCGTACACCGTGGATCTCTACTGGTCTTCCTTCATCGTTGACACAAAGCACCTCTTTTGCGAAACAATCAACCAAAGCTCGATGAGCTTCTAACCAATCCATTCCAATGATTAGGTCATACATCCCGAGAGCAGTGACGTATACCTTCAACCTCGTAGTACACACTCCCAGGTCTACTATACAATTATCAACGCTAGGTCCCATCGCTTGTTTTTCCCCCGAATCCATCTCGACTTGTTTAAAGTCATCGTGCTCGTAGGCTGCCAATCCACTCTTTTCTAATGCAAATGGTGAAATGAAACTATTTGTAGCACCAAAATAAAATAAAATCCTAACATTGATATGATTTAGTGTACCTGATGACTCCACGACCGTGGATTGATGTTATGCCTGGTGATTATTAACCGTTGCGTAAATTTGGTGGCTGCCACTTGCGTAAATCACAGCCTTTTCTTCTCTATGCACAAATCCTGATTGTAACTCTGGGTAGTCACACTGGTAATGCGGTCCTCCACATCCCCAATAGGTAACACGAGATTGAATTTGTGTATTGCTTTATGACGGTCTCTGAAATGAGTTCCTTCCCCGAGAACCCTTGCCCTACTAGCTGCTCCCTGAGATGGCCATGGACTTGCTTGCATCGTTGGTGATGAACGAGATGCTGCACTCGTTGCTATCATTACTATCATGGCGAAGTGGTGTACAGTCTTTTGGTGAAAGCTATATACTCGGTGAATAGGTTGGTTCAAAACTCATCCGCTCCAACAAAATTTAATCAATAAAATATGGAAGCTTTAATGTGGCGCAATGGTATTCGACCTTTGAGGAAGCATTGCGCTTGGTGAAGAGGTCTCCAGTTCGAGTCCTTCTAACTCCAACAAAATTTAATCTAATCCAAAACAAATTTTATTCAAATCGTAATGTTATGTTAATTACTCTTTTTAATTAATTAATCACTATTATTAATCCTTTAATCGTTTTAATTAATTAACCATTAGTCATTTAATCCATTAATTAATATTATTAATGCTTGTAATAAAGTTAAAATTTGAAATTAATTATTTAAAATAAATGATAAATAAAAAAAAATCTACAATTGGAATTAATCATTCTAAAATTTTAAAATTTAAAACAACTTCAAAATGTTTTAAATTATTAGAACCCAGTTTAAAGTAATTAAAAAATAATTTTAATAATTCAAAGTAATTAAAACAAAATAAAATAAATAACATAAAAATAAATAATAAAAAATAATAATTCAAGGCAGCGGCGGGTCCTCGCATGAGGTCCACTTGGCCCCTCCCTCGTTTCCCACTTGTTCAACATTTAATGAAAATAATAGAGGAGAACAACTATTAAAACCCTAACAAACCCTAATCGCCAAGGTTTTCCTTACTCTAGCCGCTCTGCCCATGGCCTTCTCAAATGGATTCTCGGGTGTTTGATGGATCGTGGTTTGGGTGATAGCACTGTAACATGATGCATTCAATGCTGTATCTGCCCTTCATGGATCCTCCTTCGTGTCTTGGCGGTGGTCTTGGCTGCTGGTCTTGTGAGTTTTTGTTTGAAAAAGGGTTTGAGGGTAATAGGCCATGTATTAGCCTATGGTTTTTTTTTTTTTCTGATTTGTCCTTGGTCTCAGTGCTTGTTGTCTGTGGCTAAGTGGTTAAGGCGTGTGCCTTGTTTGGGAGGTTTTGTGACTTGATATGCATTTTCAACTGGTTTTCTTTTTTGATGCAATAATGCCTGCTGGTTTTCTTTTTGTTGTTATACTGTGTGACACAATCATGCCCTTATGGGCTCTTCTTAGTGGCTGTGTGTGCTCGGTGGGTATGGGTATGGAAGAGAAGGGGGAGGGAAGGGCCTCGGAGTGCCATCATGTGGAATATTGATGGTCTCCAGGCATTACCCTGAAGATTTAGCATGATGATTTATGGTTTTCAGTTTGAATGTTTCTCAGCTAACAACAACCTCCTTCTCTTTGCGGCATAGTGATGTAACTGTGGTTGATTTGGAATGGGTTCTCCAGTTTCATCAATTACTCTGAAGGTATGGGTATAGATGCATAGTGCACGTAGACCTAGCTTCTTGGTGGCTTGGTGCTTGGGCACTTCGTCTTGGCTTTAGCTTTACTTGTGATGTTGTGTAGGTTCTTAGCTCGAGAGTTGTTTATTTGTGTATGGTGGGTGCGTTATGGACCTCTACTTGGTGGCTTGGTTTTGTGCTTGTGCGTTTTCTATGACTTGTGTTGTGTCGTGACTCTGACTAGATAGCATGGATTGTCTTTTAGGGAATGATAGGATTCTATTACATTCCCCCCCTTAAATTTTGCAGAGAGCTCTTTTTCATTGATGTGATTCTATTTCTTAGACTGATTCGATGAAAATTTTATAAGAAATGTCATTGGAATGAAAGCTTCATTGAAACCCTAATATGATACTATAATGTCTGTATGTAGGGCTCTTTATTTTTGTTTCTTAATTTCTTGTTTACATATAATAATAAGTAACTGAACAATGTATTTTAATGTGTCATTTATAATTTTTCAGTTTATCGTGTTTCTCGAAGAAACTTGCAAAAAAAATAAATTAAACGTTGTATCTACCAATGGATTCACCAGTTTTTGGAAGCCGTCCACCAGGGTTCTGTCCTTTCCCGTGGTCTGCCCCACCTGAATGAACTTAGCTTCAAAGAGATGATGTCGAGTGCAAGTCTCTTGCAATTTTGGAAGAATAGACTCCTTGTGTGCATTTCAATGGCACATAAGGTGCTTACAGTCATGATGCAGGAGCATCCACA
>CBVK0100603875.1:0-16482 GCA_900067695.1 Picea abies | reverse complement strand
TGTGTGCATATTGGACCAGAAAAGAAAACAGCTCTGGAATCGAGCCATAGCACTTGTAAAGGTGCAGTGGACTTGGTATGGTCTTGAGGACGCGACATGGGAGCATGAATATGATATGTGGGAAGAATACCCACATATTTTTGAAGATTTTGGAAATCTTGTTGATGCTGTGTTAAAGTTGCACTGAGGATAGTGAAAAAATAAGGGGAGGGGATTGTAATACCACAAGGACATGCCCCAATTGCATTATGAATTGTAATTATGTTTTTTAGGTTGGTGAGTCAAGTTGATATAAGATGGTGGACTTATGTGTTTATTAGGCTAGAGATCCTAATTGTTGAAGGCCAAGATTCTGGTTTTTGTACATGTAATGATGCACATTATTAATATAAAAACATCTCTATGTGTGGACCAGACATGATGAATGAGTTATGGGGGAATAAACTTCCACAAAGTCTGGGTAAGGGAGAGGGGGATAAAAGGTTGGGAGAAGGGATAAGATTAAGAGCTTAAGACCTTGGGGACAATAATAAAATATTATTCCAAAGTTGTGTAAATGTTTATGTTTTATCCTAAGTTCCTGATTGGGGGAACGTGTGCAAAATGGGGAGCATGCAGACCCAGGGAGACAAGTTTCGACCTGGGTGCATGCAACTAAAACCATAAAAGGGAGTCGTGTTGGGGGTTCGACCTCCCATTTTTCCATCCTCCATATTATCTCGTGAGTGTCCATGATCGACCTATGTTTCATTGTTTGTTCTGGGGAATTCTTACCTAAATCGTTAAGTCTCTGCATGGGATATTTGTACACCCTCACAAATCTCCAAAACCATAACCATGAACTCGTCCTGTGTTGGATGGTTGAGAAAACCAAAATTGGTTGAGTCGTGTTGTGCTATCCCAGTGGGTTGTTGTTGTTGTGTATTTCTTGACCGTGTGAAGTTGCTACCATTAATTGTGCACTGTTGAGCCTTGTTGTTGTGTCCTCACTGTGCTGGAATTGGTCAAAAGAACAGGTTTCCAAGCTTGTGAGTGACTCTCTCCTGGTGAGAGACTGCGTGGAGGAAATGAGAACTTATGGAAATGGTCATGTAGCTGCCATAGAGCTCAAAGACTTTCGGTCCGGTCTGTTGTTGAAACCCAAGGCAAGGGAGGTTTAGTAGTCGAAGGACTGTCCAGGTGACAATGAAGGTGTATACTCCTGAGGTGGGACATATATGTGGGGAATGACAGTTTGTGAGAAGTAGGCATAAGTGACTCTTGGTATAGAATCCTTCATCTATAACTGTGTGTCTTTCGTTGACCTTTCATAGCCTAGGATTCTCTGCCTGATGGGGATTATTCCTATCTTAGGGGTTACCTACTACTGAGAGTGATGAGCAACACGGTTTAAGGTTCGGAGGTTCATGGAAGGTCTCCACGCAGTTGGTGGAATTACTACAGTTTCAAAGATAAGTATCAGTTTGTGCTTAATATTATGTTTTGCAAGACTATGATGCTTATATGTTATCATGTATTCTATTGCATATATGAATTATTGTTAATGTCCTTGATGATGTATATTAGCAGTAATCTTGTGCTTACTCTATAATGTTTAGAACAATCCGTTAATTAGATTTAATATCCATGTTATATATATATAAGTATGAGATGTTTCACGTAGTAGTGTTTCCCGACCAGTGGGTTCATGGTCGGGGATGTTACACTCAATCCCGCGAAACGAACCATATGGATCGACAATTGAACTTACTTTGGATTTGTCGGCCACGATCATTTCTTTAAACAATCTTAGTCGCACATTGCTCGACAAGTGCTTTCCCTTTCTTCATGGCCCTGCTTCCATATGACCGCGGGTTTTGATCGTGAGCCCAACTCCTAGGCGTGTCATGAATTCATGCTTCATGACTTCGTGGTGTGCTCCATGCTCAAAACCCTGAGTTGCGAAATCGCTGGATTGAACAACCCAGATGAATATTGACATTTTGAGACCTCGACATTTCAAGACTCGAGTAATCTGTGCACTCCTTATTTCGGTTTTCCCAAAATGACTTTCTCCATGGTTTGGATCTATTTCCATGCATCCTATTGGATCCAACGACTCCTGTTGATTTCGGGTTTCGGGGATTCAAATATTTTACAAACAACTTCAACAACATTCCAAACTCCTGATTCCCATGCTTATATTTTGTCATTGATCTCTGAACTTTAAAATGAAATTTCCTCCGCCAAACCAAACTTGCTCGCTCACTTGATTCAAGTCCATATTAGACCGCTCTAAGTGTTGTTCTTGTGCTTATGGTTGTGGCCTCTGTAAATAAATACTTGGATGACTGGTTGAGGGCTTGGGAAAGCCAAAGGATCGGTGATAGAGGAAAAGAGGGTAGTGATCAACCTTAGAGAAAACACAAAATCTTGGTACCAATACTTCTTAGGTAAGAAAACAAGGAAAAACAGGTCAATCAAACGAATGGAGGCAAACAAAAGGGGAATCTATAAGCTGAAAGGGGAAAAGTTAAGATTTGGTCGAAGAAAAGGAGAAAGGCAAGGAAAAACTACAGACTTAGGTAGAAACTACAAACCCATATGACTCTAACAAGTTTGTGTGATAACATTTGGCTCCACAGGGGATGGCATGTTCCCTATGAGCTGCCAATAATGCGCAATTTTAGTGCCTTAGATTTGGGTTATGGGGTCTCTTATTGAAAAACAAAAACTAAAAAAAAACCAAAATAGGAGTGGTATTTATAGAGGAGGAACACTCGTTATGACCTAAACAAAATATTTCTTCAAAAAATGCCCATTTACAGGGCCACCAAAGACTTCACCACCCTCCAATTTCTGCAACATGTAAGTATTATTTGGAAACACCTTAGAGATTTTTGAGGGCCCAATCTAGAGGGATTCAAATTTACCATGCTTTCCCTTGTCCTGTTTGGGTGCATCCCATTTGAGTATTAGATCTCCCAGCTGGAAATCCTCTTTTTTCACCTTTTTGTCAAAGGATTGCTTGATTTTTTGTTGATGTTCATGTGCTTTGTCCAGTAGTTTCTCCCTAGTCTATTGCACTTCTACTAGCCATTGAATTATTCTAATCATATCATCAAGCTCCTCTTGGTGGTCTTGGAATAATCTTGACACTTTCAAGGTGAGTTGTGAAGGAAAGATGGCTTCAACTCCATACACAAGATGAAAAGGAGAGACACCAAGAGATCTCTTTATTGTCACTTTGTCAGCCCACGGAGAACATTTGAGCTTTGAATCCCATGATTTCTTGTTATCCTGTAGCAATATTTTCATAATTTTTATAAGGCTCTTGTTAGAGGACTCTGCCATCCCATTCCCTTGGCGGTAGTATGGAGTTGAGTGAATCAATGAAATTCTAAACTGTTCACAAAACGGGATCTCAAATTAGTGAAGATTCTCTTCAGACAATCAAATATTTCCATAATGTCTTCAAGGAAGCCAATGATTGTTGTGTGTGAATCAATCCTTTTGGGGATGGATTCTATCTATTTTGTAAAGTAATTAGTGGGAGTCAATATCCACCTGCGTTGACCACTTGAAGAAGGATTAATTTCCCCAATAAAATCTAGGCACCACTGCTAAAATGGTCATGAAGCTACCACATGCTTCAATGGTAGAGACTTGAGCTACTGTTTTCCACAGAATTTTTGACATTTAGCACAAGCCCTGATTTTTGCACAAACAACAATGAATAGGATAGGCCAAAAGTACCCATCCATGATAATTTTATAGGTCATGGTTCTCCAGAAGTGATGTCCCCCACATAGGTTGTCATGAAAATAAAAAATAATCTTTTAGGCCTCTTATGGGTCTAAACATCTCAGGAGTACTCCTAGAGGGTATTTTCAGTACAACACCTGGTCAATAAGGAAATATCTAATTTATTTTAGCTCTAAGGCTCTATCCTTGCTCTTCCCCATTCCATCAAGGGGCTTTAACTCTTGGAGAAAAAATATAATGTCTTTGTACCAAACACATTCTTCCAATGGAGGGTTGTCCTAGGAAATTTTATCTAAAAACTCATCTTGTTGATTTTTTGAGCAAGTGTTGACGAAGTTAACCCCCAAAGACTTTCAATTAGGCTTAGCCAATAGTTTGGCTAAACCCTAGCCTTTAACTATCTTGGTGGGCTTTGTTTCCAGATCAAATTCTAGGATTTTGGTTGGATAAGAATGTCCTTCACCGAAGCTAAAGGGACATATGTAATGATGTTTGAATGTAGAACATAGACTCTAAAATATTTGAGAGATTTCACCAAGGCATATGTGTGTTTCTCCATGATGTCATATCTGGTCTCAACATCCCTCAGTGCTCTACTAAAAAAGGAAATAGGTTGCTCCAGCCCTTACACATTCTTTTGCAATAAAACAATTTCCACTGTGTCAAAAGAGGCAAAGGAAAAAATCAGAAAATCCTTGGAATAATCAGGATTGATTCGCACAGGTGCCTTAGTCAATGCCTTCTTTACTTGGTTGGAAGATTCTCTAGACTTAGCAATCCATTTTACTTAATTTCCCTTCCTGAGCATAGTTGTGATATGCTTTACCAATTCAGCAAAATTTGAAACAAACCTTCTCAGAAAATTAATTTTGCCCAGGAAGGACTAGAATTCCCTCTTGGTTCTGGGAAGTGACAAGGTTTGAATAGCTTTCACCCTGCTTGATTCAATCCTGACCCCCTCAACTAATACTATGTGCCCCAACAATTTTTCCTCTTGCATGGAAAACAATGACTTTTTTGGATTAAGGGAGAGATCGAACCTTCTGCATTTCAAGAATACCTTTCTCAGATGCTAACAATGTTCTTTATAGGACCTGGAGAAAACTGTAATGTCATCGAAATAGATGGCCACAAATTTATCCCTTTTTTCAATGAAGGCGATGTCCATGGCTTGTTGGAAGGTTGCTCCTATGTTCATCAGTCCAAAGGGAATTTTGGCATACATGAATGTTCCCCAAGGAGTGGTTAAGGTTGTCTTTTCTCTGTCTTCAAGAAGGACAGAGATTTGATTATAGCCATAAAATCCATCAATCATGGAAATATTGGATGCACCTGTCACCCTCTGCAATATGTGTTCCATCTTTGGAAAAGGGTAATTGTCCTTCTTAGAGCTTTTGTTCAGGTTCCTGAAATCAACATAGAGTTTGAATTCTCCATTCTTCTTCCTTACTCGGACCAAGTTGTCTACCCATTCAGAATATCTCAAGGGGGCAATGCTCTAGGCGTCCAATAGCGTTTTTACCTCCCTCTCCATAATAGGCAGCAACATAGGATATATTTGTCTTAATTTCTTCCTAAATGGTTTGGCCTCCACTTTCAATGGGATCTTATGATAAATGACATTGATGTCATATGTTCTAAGATATTCATAGGTCTAGGCAAACACATCTGCAAATTATTTTAATAGCTCAACATACTTGGCCCTTTTCTCCCTCGACAAGCTACTTGACAACTTGACAAACTTTGTATCCTCCTATGTACCAATATTTCACTCAGCTACATCAACTTCCTCATTTGAATCTTTACCCTTTACTGCCACATCATTTTTTTCAAATAATATTTCCAAAGGAACTGGTCCCTTTGGGATATGATTGTTGGGAAGCTGGACAATATGATGATTAGAAATTTTGTTCAGAAAAGCATCATCATGAGGATTTATTTTAGCATCAGGATCTTGATCAATGTGTAATTCAGAAAACTGATCAACAATCTCCATGAATCTTTTGATTTCAAGATCATACTCAAACACTTTCTAATGCTTGACATTGTCAGGTATAGAGGGTCTATATTTCACTTCTACATCATACCTGATTTTGGGTGGCGGGAATCTAAAATTACTTGTTGAAACAACCAGAGAATTGGCCATGGTATTCTCTTCTCTTGGAACGAATGAAATGTTGAAAGCTAAGAAAAAACTGTCAACCATATCCCAAACTTCATTTCTATAACTTCTAAGCCGAAGGTGTTTGGATTGATAAATATTTCTGATTTGATGGAAAATTAACTCATCATCCCCAAACATTGATATCTCTTCAATCCCCAAGTCTTTTGCATCTCTCAAACCCAAAACATGAGCTTCATACTCTGCCACATTTTTGGTAGCTTCAAATTCTAACTTGTAGGACATAGATATAATTTCTTGAGCAAGTGAAACAAGGACCATCCCAACACCAACACCTTCCCTAGAAGAAGATCCATAAAAGAACATTTTCCAAACAGAGGTAACCAGAGGGGAGTCTTCACAAAGAGAAAGGGACGGATTTCGAATTTCAAGAGGGGGTTCAGGGGCATCATTGAGATGCAATAAGGTAGATCCCATATCAGTATCAAGTGCAAAAATGGGATGATTGGTGCAGTCTTCTTCATCACTAATAATGTAGGCCAACTCAGCTTCTCTGTACAATCTTTTATGCTCCCCCCCCAAACAAAGGAATGGTAACATATGTGAGGTCCATCTACAATGAACCCCCAAGTCTCTTTATCCAAGATCTTGACAAGATCATGCCAAACTTGGGGAGAACATCAACTACCACAATATCCATCACTATACTTTTCATGGGCAGCTGAAACAAAGTCACAAATAGATCCTTTATGACCCCAAAACACTGCACTTTCTTTGAATCAAAAGAGTACAATTCATGATAAGATTTTGTGATTTCTAATCCAAGTTCATCCATGGCAGTTTTGGGCATGATATTATGAGATTCCCCTAAGTCCATTAAACAATTATGCAACACCTTATCATGTATGTTTAGAGATTTATAGAAGGGAGGGGATGAATCATCTCTATGTTCTATCTAGGGACCTAATATAATTGTTGGATTTTCATCTTGTAGGTTCATCAAATCTATGGAATGACAAGATGGCTCGGACTGCAATAGCTTAGAGAGGGATTTTTTTAATCGTCGTGCTTGACTAGCTCTAAAAGGGGCACTGGGATCCTAATCTTTTGAATTTCATGCTCAAAGTTGAAATATGAGGAGGGCTTCATAATTTATTTTACTTATGGGACAAGACCTTTGGCTATGGGCGAGGGGTTCTGAGTTTTTTTCTCCTTGTTTTTGTTTTCTATGTCTTTAGTAGGCTTATCTGCCTTGTAAGGCTAATTGGGGATGTCAAACTTCCCTTCTTTATTTTTAGACCTGAGGTTATATTTATTGGGACTATTATTGGTCTTCTCCCCTTTACTCGGCTCATTCATTTGGTTGTCCATGAGGGACTCCTCATATGCAGATTGGGTCAAATGGATAAATGGGGAGGTGTCCCCAAGACAATGGATTTCAAGATCAAGCTCTTCTTCCTCACCTTCTTCATTAGCAACAAGAGTATTTTGGAGAGGGGTTTGGATTTTTTTATCATTCCTATCTTTGTTTATGGGATCTCTTAGAAGTATATGAGGGGTATTGTTTGGTCTTCTGAAGTTGCCTCTATTTTCAGTATTTTGGGCACTCTTATAACTTTTCTTCCCTTCAAATTTCATCTTGTCCATCTCTGCAGAAAGATATTTTACCATCTTTGTCAATTCATCTACTTGAGGATGGGATGCACAGGAACCAGAGGTTGAAGCTTCATATCTCCCCCTACCTCTGTCTCTATCAGTTTTATTCCAAAGTCTATCAACTGCTAACACATTGGAATATACTTCTAGGGCTACATCTTGCATATGAGCTAAGGAAGTATCTCTTCTCTCTCTTAACAGGAGGTAGAAATCAGGGTCAAAAGCACTAGCATAAGTAATTTTGGTAGAGGATTTTGTAGGCTTTATCTTAGCAGGTATCTTATTGTACATTTTGTTGAATATTTTGGAGAAGTCAGAGACAGACTCTCCCTCCTTTCTCTTTAGGGACCCAAACTCTGTGATGTAATACATAAAATCCTTTTTATCCCCTCACTGTCTCAAGAAAACATCATCTAAATCCTCAATCCTAGAAATGGATCCAGGGGTCAATCCCCTAAACCATTTCCTAGCTTCACCATCAAGTATATGGACAAAGAATCTCATCCACACATCCTCATTCTCAATATTTAGATTGTATGCATAACTGTAGAAATCAACAAGGTGTTCTTCAACAGTTATGTCTTCTTCCCCTATGAATTTGGGCATGTATTTCAGGTAGTCTCCAGTAGGGAGAGCATTCATTGGTTGAGGTAAGATTAGAGGGGAATATCTTGCAGCCACTATGGCATCCATTTTGTTCCTAGGGGTATTAGCACCTGCCATAGGGATGATAGCTGGAGGAGAACTAGGAGGAGATGTGGTTTGAATAGGGGAGACTAGAACTGATCTTGTGGGAGGAAAGGGAAACAACATAGGACCTGAGGAAAAGGCCATAGGGCTTAAGGGAACAGACGTTTCACTTTCTGTAAAAGCAGTGAATTTAACAAGAGGAGGGGTATTAAATCTCAGGGTGGGAAACTCTTCTGAGGTCCTAGGTTTGAACCATGACACAATTTCAGAGGAAACATGAGTGACAAATCTTTCTCCTTCTAATCCCAGACCAGGAGGACATAAATCAACAGGAACACTCCCAAAATTTAAACTTCAAGAAACTCCAACAAAAGGTATTAAAAGGGAATGCAAAGCAGAAATCTAAGTTTCTATAGGAGGATAATGAAAATCATCAGAAATACCTGGTTCAACAGTAGGAGTACCTTCTATATGGGCCTTTCCCTTTCTGGTAATTTTCTCTAGGTCAGATTTAGGTGTTTCTAAAGGAAATTGTGGAGTAGACCTTGTGTGCCTGCCTCTAGAAGCCACAGTTGAAATGGTGGAGTCACCTTAATGGAGTCGCCAGGTGCAAAATGGAATCTCGAATGGTTATTCTTTCTTATTCACCTTTAGAAACAAAATCTCTTTGTCATTCTATCCCAGGGAAAATCTTCAATTCATCCCCGACAACGATGCTAGAAATGTTAGCCCTAGAAGTCACCTTTGGATTGCAGCAGAGGTAAGCCTAGTACCCATCATTTTTTATGTTACAATGAATAAATTTAAAGATGGTCAAATGCAGGAAAACTCAAGAAAATATCACTTTAACTCATAAAATTAGACTGGTATGCACAAGTAGATGAGGTCTTGATCTAACTTCAGACCGTAAATTCAAGTAAGGATGAGTAGGGGGAAGAACTTGAGGAGAAAATGTAGAGGACTGCTATGGACATCAGGTCTAGCAAAATCCTAAGGAGGAAAATATTTAGATACAAGATCCTCTTGGATCCAAAACTTCAGGAAACTGAAGATGTTGTAACAATACTGGAATCAAACATACATCACAACATGATTACAACAACTCGACTAGATCATCCATGCCTGAGACTTCAATATCAGAGGAACAAGAGGTGGAGAAGAAATTTGATTGTCATTAAACAAGAAGTCTCAAAATGAAATACATAACCAGAGAACCAGAGGCTTTACTAAAACTTTACATGCGAAAGATTAACTCAACCATTGACCTTAACAAAATATCAAAACTAACTATTTATACTCAGAACAACCCGCTAACACCAGGAGCACACTCTGTTCATTGTGTTCAAGGCTCGACATCTGCATCTTCTCTTGTCATGCTACACTTTCATTCTTTTGTAAGACACAAGATTAGATTAGTATGGGATTTGTAGGAAAATCCATTAATAGAAGAACTTTGGGCTGACAGTATGCCTCTACAACCAGGTCTTCCATGCTTTCCATTTATGTGGTGAAATGATGTTTCAACCACCTTCCCCATTTCCATTAACTACTTTCACCAGCATCAAGAAGAGGCCTGACACCCATGAATGTCCCAAATGATGCCCATGACATCTTCCAATCAATCCCGACACCTTAAGGCCAGGAAGATATTCTTCTGTGAACAATACAGATGATTTCGACCTTGGCACAACTCCTCTCCATCGCTCCCTGCAACCTCGGGCCATGACCCGAGGCTCCTATGTGAAATTTCAGGATTTCGCATTGTTGTCCCTTGACCAAGTCTTAGGAATCCTTGGTCATGATTGACCTATTTTGGGACTTCAACAGGATGTTGAAAGCAGAGCACAAGTTGAAGTGGAGATCAAGGGATCTTGGCCCCTTGTTTAGGAATTTTTTGGTTTTGGGCTATGTAACGGGTATGGGGATGTTGGCCCGTGGGTTTACCCATGTTTAGGCCCTTTTTGTAATGTATAAATAAAATTCTAGGCGATGTAAGAAGAGGAGAGGTTTTTGGTACCTAGCCAAGTGCTAAGTGCAAGTTGTAAATGTTTTGTGCATGTTGTGTTGAGAACTTGCAGAGCTAAGTGCAAGTGACTGTAAGAGATGGTGTAAAGGCTTTGTGTTGTAATCTAGCTTGAGGAAGTAAGATCTAGCGAAGTGCATGCAGATCTCTTGTCCTATGTGGAGTAGGATCTTGTGGCTCTATGCATGTAGAAGATTGACAAAAGACAATAAAAGAGAAGAAGAGTTGGTGGGCGTAGCCCTAGGCTGGGGGTGAACCATGTATATCCTGTGTTGCTATGATTTGTGTGTTGTATTGATGTGTTTATGTATTTACTTGCTTAGTTATTTGATGTATATTAATGATGGATAGATCTGTGATGATTTGTGCTTAATAATGTGGATGAATACTAGATCTAACCTATGTGAATGTGCTTAGTTCTTGAATATACTAGATATGGGTGAATACTACACTGACCTATTGTCAGGGTTTACCTGCACTGTAATTTAAGGCTGAATACTAACGATCTATAACTGCTAAGTGTTTTGTTAAGGTGTTACAATCATAGATCTGTGTCCCAGCTAAGGTTGTAGACACTGGAGTCCTGCAACCACCTCTTCCTCTACCTCGGGTGAGACTGCATCTGCTTCACAAGTGTTGTCGAAAGGGTCAGTAGTTAGGGTTTTGTTGGTGTGTTTTTGAAGCGTTGAACCCTGGGTCTGCCCCTATGCCAACAGATGGTTCAATTGTCGGGATTGAAACTGTGATTGTTGGGAACTATAGAAAAGAGAAATCTTTGTGCATAGATCTGTTTCCCTAGTGCGCAGTATTCTACTTGACTTGTGAAGCTCTATGCTAAGAAGAGAAGAAAGATATGAAGAAAAGAGGTAAGATCTTAAAGATTTGTGATCTGATAAAGATAAGAACAATGAAAAGTTTTGATTGAAAAGGTAAGATAAGTGGAATTTGTTTTTTCAAAAGTATGGATCTAGGTATGTTTTATAAATTTTGTCCTAGCTTTAAAACTAGGGCGCAACTAGAAGAAAGAAGATTTGATATGAGTAGATATGATAAGAATAGTAAAAGATACGTTATTCCTATGCATAGAAAGAATGTTTGGACTAACAAATGGATGCAGGACCCTATAAATATTTTTTTGCAGGTTAGCTACTATGATCCTAGTGCATAGTACAGGAAAGGTTGGGGATCATTTAAAAGAAAGAGAGGATTAACCCTTTGTTACAGTTACATAAGGTTGGGCCATCTTGCTAAGGATTGCCCTGATAAAAGATCTAGTTGTCTTTGTTGTAAAGATATGGACCATGAAGTTTTGGATTTCCCTAGAATTATTCCTAATGTTGAAAAGATGAATATTAGACTAGAAAACCATGAGATAAGCCAGGAAAATAAGGATATGATAGAACCTTAGAAAGAATCAGAGGTTGTATTATTATAGATAAAATCAAATCTGAATGATCGCAGAGACATCAACTTATCAGAGATCTTAAAAGAGATGGAGTGTATAGAAACAAGAATAGGAGAATTTGACATAGACTGTGTTTTGGATGAGGAAACACAGGTGAATATCATGCTAGAAAGAACTTGGGAAATTTTGGGAAATCCTTCTATGGTTCCTTCATTGGGAGGAATAGGCTTGTTTAAAATAAAATTGATAACCCTATGTGGAAGACATACCTAGATACCTATGAGTGCACATGGAACTTCGATAGAGGAATAATTTGAGATCGTTAAGTTTTTTGAGATCAATGGCTCATTTGCTATTTTGCTAGGAAAGACCTGGATTGAGAAAGATCAGATATGAAGGAAACAAGAAGAGGAAAATCTAGAATGGAAAAAAAAAAGAACTAAGAAATTTCATGGCTAGGAGAATAGCACAATTAATAAAGAACAGAAGGACAAATCAAATCTACTCAGGACCAAAGGTCTGGATGTCAAAGTTAAAAGAACACAGGAAGACTTGAAACACCTACCTGTACAAGAGAATAGAGCACCTACTCCAGAAAGAGAAGAAGTATTATCCTTGAATGACTCGCAGTAGTGCAAAGTTACTATGCCAAGAGAAGATAAGAGAAATAATGGAAAGAGGAACACAGTGACTCAAGTCACAAGGAAGAAAGCCATAAATCTCAGTAAGAAGAAAGCAAGGTTACACAAATTGTAGGAAGTTCCAGAGTGGACTTCGCAGAAGGAAGGTTTACAGAGCTTGAACTTCGTCGAGATAGCAGAACAATGAATATTGGTACTTCATCGTGGCAAATAAATATGACCATTGGAGGCATCCTGACCATTAGGACGATGCTCCAAAATGGATCGAACCATAGTTATGGCCAGGAAGATCGCCATTAGATCGTTGGGAATGTGCCATAATGGATGGAATTGCATTGATTAAGGCATTCCTACTCGTTGGAGGAATTCATTATGATGTTAGTTATTTATCTCGTCGAGCATTGTATTGAGAACACTTTTGCAAATAGTGATTATTCGAGCCCACAGAAAACTATCTGCTTTCACAGTGTGCCTATTGAGACCTCACCACCCGTTCTGTTACATTGAGTATTTGATCACCGACCTAATCTCGAGCATGCATGTCGGGTGACTTTAGCGCAGTAGAGAAATCCATTGAAGAGATCCTCATAGACCTCATGGCTGAGAAGGTCATGTCTACTAGAGTTCAAGCCTCATCGACAAGAGGAGTACAAGCATCCCCGTCAACTACTCGTGGATCTGGACCATCCTGAGCCACGACCAAGAAATAAGAAAAGCATCATGATGACTTGGAAAATGTGAAGCTCATCCCATCCATCATGTCCGACTATATACCACCTCGGGCTGGCGCAGTTAGTCATGACATTGTCCCGAGGGACTTCGACTATACCTTGATTACTGCATCCCTACTGAAGGGGATATGCACAGTAGGACCACAGTTAGGACAGATCATGACGGTGAAGATCAATGACTTCAACTTGGGAGATCGCAAGAACCATGGAATGCTCATGCCATATAAGTATTTGACAAAGATAAAGGGGAAGAAGTTGAATATCATCCCCTAACCATGGACCATGGACATCACGAGGTCCACTATTCTTAACATGATGAAGATACCCCACTTTGGAAGGCATCAGGAGGTTAACGCATGCATTAAAATCCTGTTGTCGTGCTTCCATGGAAGTTATCTATGGCTAGACAAATGCATCACCATAGATCTGGCGTTGATCCATCGAATCACCAGATTAAGCATGCAAGGACCAGACACACGAGAATTTTATCCAAGGAAGGTTGTAGATCGCGCCCTAGTGTAGAAAATTAAAGATACCTATGGCAATGTGGAGAAGGGGAAGTGAGGTTACAAGGTAGCCTCCATCCAGAATGGCACAGTGTGCCTAGCCTTCCAGTTGATCGTTGGTAAGCTATTAAAGAAGAACAGACCCATGTAGGTCACAGGGTTTTTTGTTGACCTCGTGATAAAATGCATGGAATGACTACAAATGAACTAGGCAAGTTACCTCATCAACCAGTTAGAACAAGACTGCCATGAAGCTCAGGATCAGGGATATGAATTTCATTTTAGTTGGTTGTTGATCATCATAGTGTTCATTTCTTGGGAGATGTCAGAACGTGTGACCTTCCTTGAGATTGAGTCATCTGAACCCTTAGTTGCAAAGTTCACCACGCTCTAGTACTTGAGCGACATGGATAAGCAATGGTATTCCAAAACGGTGTTCCACACCTACTACCTATAGTTGAAGAGGGCTATTGAGTCTTTCCCTCATATGACGTCGAACACCCTGCATAGGTTCAGACCATTTGTGAAGTTCTGCACAGATAGACATTTGATTTATATCATTGTACGTGCAGAAGAAAGTAAAGAAGAGATCCAGTATTATTATAATCTCACAAAGGAGGAAATGGAAGAAATCACTAAGGAATGGCCTGCAGAGTTCCTTATACCAGTCGACCAGGTAGAACTGTCTAACCCCAACCTCATTAGAAGTCCTATGGTTACTCGCAAAGAGTATGATGCACCTAGTAGCAGCAAAAGGAAGAAGAAGGAAGATATACAAGAGTTGAACAACACATCGAAAGAGACTTCTTCATATTCACCTAGAGGGGGAGGTGATGACGAAGTAGACAAAGAAGAGAACAATGTGGAAGAAGACAAGCAAAAGAAAGGCAAAGTAACACCACCTAGGAATCCTGTTCTCATAGTGGATGACATTGACCTCATCATTGTTTCCATGTTAGACACCTCAGAGGATATCTTGCAGAGAAGCAAAGAAAAAGAGGAGAACATGTTTGATAGGATTGAAGCAGAACTGAAAGGGGTACAACAAGCCCTCTACTCCAGCTACATAGTGTCTACTACACCCTTGTCATCAGAAGGAACAGAGTTGGGATATGAACCTACCCATCTACACAGAATAGCAAATGCAACCGAAGATCACCTTCATCGTATCCAAGAGGGAAAAGAGAAGGCCATAGAGGCCTTGAAGCAAGCACAAGATGAATCCATAGAGCAATTTCGAGTTGCGCAACAAGAAAAAGATGACATCCAAGACAAGTTTGCAAAGGATAGAGCACAGATATAGAAGGAAAAGGAAAAGTTGCTCGCAGAGTAGATTGGAGTGAAAGAAGTAGTCACTAGAGCACTTTGATCTGTGACAGGCTTAGAACAGGGGGAAGAAGACCCAGTAGAATATCAAGCGGCTAAGATTGTTGAAGCCATTCAACAACTCCAATAGAGAGTAGCCGAACTAGAGTTATAAGCCATGCCAAGCACTCCACAGGAAGTGCGAGACTAGAGAGAAGAAACTGCCCGAAGCACACTCTAGAGAATTAGGGCATTGGCCTTGGAATGTAAATAGCTCAATATTTGAAGTGCGTAGACTTACGAGTGCCTTGCAGAGGACCCTGAACTAGGGACACTAGAGTCACATCTCCAGGAGGAAAAGCAATAAGAAGCATCAATGTAAGCACAGTTGAAGCCTCTGTCAGCGGTCAAAATGATGAAAAGGTCCCAGGAACAACGTATGGTTTAGAAGCAGGTCCATTCCATACAGAGCAAGGTTATGGAAGTGACAAAGAATCTCCAACCAGTGCAGGATGCAGCTTGCATAAATTTTGAGGAAATTGAAGGACGAGGTGCAGAACTAGAACAAGTGGTCACCGCAGTAGAACAACGCTTGGAAGGACATGTGACATAGAAGACTATTCAGGAGTTCATCAAGCAGGGGGCTCTAGCAAAGCAACAGGTTGAGGCAGCTCGAGCCAAGATCAAGGCATTTGAGGCAGAGTTAACCAGATCATAGTGACTCGGGACAAATCACAGGTGACTGTTGGGGGCCTGTTTTCCCTTGACCAAGTTTTGGAGAACTTGGGTCATGTTTGACCGATTTTGGGACTTTGATAGGCTTGTCAAAGGAATAACACAAGGCGAAGAAGGAATCACAGGATCTAAGGCCCTTTTTAGGGCATTTTTGGGTTTAGGGTTTATGTAACGGGTATGGGATGTCGACCCATGGGTTTACCCATGTTTAGGCCCATTTTTTTAAGTATAAATAGAAATCTAGGCGATGTAAGTAAAAGAGATATGCAGTACTAAGCTAAGAGCAAGTGTTGTAAGTAATTGGATATACGTGATTGAGCAAGCTCTGTGCATATTGTGTAGTGAGAACTTATAGAGATGAGTGTAAGTGATTGTAAGAAAGGATTTGTGCCTAGATCTACTTGGGGAAGGAGGATCTGGCATGGTGCACGTAGATCTCCTATCCTATGAGGAGTTAGTTTGAGGCTCTATGCATGTAAGGAGATTAACAGAAGAAAATAAATAAGAATAAGAGTTGATGGACGTAGCCCCATGCTGGGGATGAACCATGTATATCCTGTGTTATGGTTGCTTTGTGCTTTATGGTTGTTATGTGATTGTTGTGATTTATGCTTAGTGTTGTGATCTATTTGTTAGATGCATATGGTAGCTTAGTGCTTATTAATGTGAATGAATGCCAGATCTGATCTATTTATATATGTTAAGTGCTTGGATGTGTTAGATCTAATTGAATACTGTGTTGTTCTACAATTAGGGTTTCGACCTGCGATGTGAATGAGGGTTAATTATTGATTAATATGAACTGTTAAATGCTCTGTTAAGTGTTGTAATCACATATTTCTGTCCCGGCCAGGTTGTAGACACTTGATTCCTGAAACCACCCCTGCCTCTACCTTGGGTGAGACTTCATCTACTTTGCAGGTG
>CBVK0100603874.1:0-16483 GCA_900067695.1 Picea abies | reverse complement strand
TGAGGAAAGGTCTAGGTCTAGGTCATGGTCTAAGTCTAGGTTTAGGTCTAGGTCTAAGTCTTGAAATTCCTTTCCATGTATAGGTCAAGGGTATTTCTTTCCTTACCATGGCCTTCCTTGCAATGTACTAAACTTTCTAGTGTGTGAGAGTGTGATAAGGAGAGAAAGGAAGACAAAGAGGAGAGGTAGAGAGTGAGTGTGTTAGATTTTTGGAGGGAGAGAGAGGAAGACATAGAGGGGGGGTAGAAAGTGTGTTTGTGAAAGAGAGTGTGGGAGGGAGAGAGGAAGACAAAGAGGGGAGGTAGAGAATGATTATGTTAGAGTGTGGGAAGGAGAGAGAGGAAGACATAGAAGGGGGATAAAAAGTTTGTGTGCGAGAGTGTGGGAGGGAGAGAGAGGAAGAAAACGATGAGATGTAGAGAGTGAGTGTGTTATAGTGTGGGAGGGAGATAAAGGAATAAATATATGGGGGATAGAAAGTGTCTTTGTGTGAGAGTGTTGGAGGGTGAGAGAGAAAGGAATAGAAGGGCAGTAGAGAGAGTGTGTGAGAGTGTGTGAGAGAGAGAGAGAGGAAGATATAGAGGGGTCTAGAGAGAGAGGTAAGTGTGGGAGAGAGGAGTAGATATAGGAGAGATAGAGGAGAGATGGTGGGAGGGAGGGGGAAAAAGACAAGGAGGAATGGGGAGAGAGAGAATGTGTGAGAGTTTGAGAGGGGGAGAGAGAAATACAAATAGGAGGGGTAGATAGAGTGTGTGAGATGGAGGGAGAGGGAGACAAAGAGAGGGGTAGAGAGAGGGATAGAGAGAGGAAGGGAAGTAGAGAGGGAGACATAGAAAGGCAGGTAGAGAGAGAGTGAGAGGACTCGGGGGGGTAAATAGGGAGACAAAGATGGGTATTAGAGAGAGAAAGAGGGGTAGAGAGAGAGTGAGACATAGACTAACAATGAGGAGAGATGGAAAGGGTGAGAGAGAGGTGTAAGAGAGGAGGGGGAATAATAGGGGAGGGATGGACAAAGGGGTAGAGAGAGAGAGAGGGAGTGGGTGTGATATTCCAAGGCATGTCAAGGCAAGGTCTAGTTATATGTCTTTCCATACCTTGTGATGTCTAATTATTGCCATGTCTAGGTGTTACCATGTATAGGAGTGTGAGGGAGACAGAAGGAGACAAATAGGAGGGGTAGAGAGGGAGAGTGAGAGGGAGACATAAAGGGGGGGTAGATTTAGGAGAGAGAGAGAAAGAGGGAGAGATAAAGAGAGGGAGGGATCAGGGACTGACAAAGAAAAAATAACTTATAAGAGCACGTTTGCATTCCTAGAGGGCATGCACACTCTTAAGAACACGCACTTGTTATTTTGAATTCATATTCTTTTGGGTGGGATTGAAAATGTGTATGTTGACTTAGTTGCCTCAGATTTAGATTCGGGATGACAAACCTAGTGGCTCATTCTGCAAATTGATAAAAACCTCCATTTTTGTGAATACCTCTCTATATATCTGACTTTGATGTTATTTTTCTATAGGATAAACAATTCTATTGTTGACGAAACTACAAACATAGATAGATTCGGCTATGCAGATTCCAAATATATATAAAAAAAATTAATTAATATTGTATACTATTTTTTTCTTCGCATATATCAAAATCCTAAAATACACACCTCTTATAATTTTTTGTTAGTTTAGCCATTTCTCGAATAAATTATATGCAGCAAAAGAGGAGACCGATATCTACAATTGAAAAAAAAAATGTTTTCATCATTTTAAGACCCTCTTAACCTGCACAAACAAAAGACATTGTAATTTCATGGATATGTTGACTTTGATAATTTAAAAAATATATAAAATTAATATTTTAAATTTCCAAAAAATACACAACACAACAAAAATAGGTTCTATATGAGTATACAAGTTTTTGAAACAAAATTTCATCCTTAAAGTACTCAACCCCTACACAAACAAAAACATATACCTTATATTTTATTGGAAAAATAAGATACCACTGTTAGAAAAAATCAAATTTTACATAGGTATTCACAATTTCTATGAATACAAGTTATATATTCAGAAATCTAATTAAATTTCCTATGTTTCATCTTCTTACACCATATTCAAATTCATTGTAAAAGTACCTTGAATAATCCCTCCAAGTTAACAAATTGTTGTTTCGTTGGGTTTCCATTGCCACTAATGCATCATCAGAGACCATCATTAGCTTGCACTCACCCAACTAATTCTTCCTCTGGATCATATAATACTTGACTTAGTTGTATTCAAGGTTTTATTTTACTATGGTTTTCTTAGTTTAAACCACACATAATTCCTTCATTTTAGGCATCGTGATAAGATTTAGCTATAGTTATTATGCATGTGTCATGCCAAGTGCATGGAAGGGTATTTTCCTCCCCCCATAATGACATGTACAATGAGAATATAGGATGTTACAAGAATCACAACATTGGGATGCCAAAACTACCACAAATGTAGGAATTGATTTTTCATCTATTGGTAGTCACTTGAGGATTTGATTTTTCCTCTCTTGGTCACTTCCACCTGCATCCTAATGGTGATCCTTTTTTTACACATTTTATTTTGGTAAATGTGTATAACCACTGAGACTCAACATCGATGTAAAACCCAAAACAATTTACCACTAGCCCAACCATATAATTAAAAGTGGTTGATATACATTGATTAGTGTCATTTTCTACAATTTTTAACTAATGGCGTCGATCGACATATATAAACCACTTTTAATTATGTGGTTGTGCTAGTTGATGGTCGACGTGCATGGGGAGGATTGGTAGATTTGTGAATTAAACTATCAATATAATTATTATTGAAATTTCGATGTAATTTTAGTATGGTTGACCACCTTTGAATAAGGTTTACCATGGTTGACTATGTTGACCATGTTTATTTATGTTTGACCATGGTTGACATTGGTTGGACATGATTGATTATGATTGACTTGGGTCAACCATGTCCTACTATGGCTAAATTTGGTTGACTATGGTTGACCATGGTTAATGATGGTTGATTATACTTGACATTCAGTTAACTAAGGTTGACCATGTTTGAATGTGGTTCACCATGTTTGTACATACTTTATTATGGTTGACCATGCCTAATTTAGATTGAATATGGTTGACCATGGTTGACTGTGATTGAGAATTCTTTACCATGTCTAACTATGGTTCAACATGTTCAACCAAGGGTAGTCATATTTAACCATGGTTGACTTTGGTTCACCTAAGTTGACCATATTTAATCATTTTTTACTATGGTTGACTATGGTTAACTAT
The DNA here is from genome assembly GCA_900067695.1 of Picea abies. Classification (NCBI taxonomy): domain Eukaryota; kingdom Viridiplantae; phylum Streptophyta; class Pinopsida; order Pinales; family Pinaceae; genus Picea; species Picea abies. The sequence goes on along the minus strand of CBVK0100603874.1, from coordinate 13,181 downwards.
GCATAAATGTTTGGCTATGGTTGTGTTGTGCATGCATAACAACCTCCTAATTTTCTTATCTTAGGGTCTCTCCAAGAAAAGAAATTGGGCCCCCCTTAAATTCTTCCCACTAGGACCCCCACACTCTCTCTCTCATGTAAACGACTAATCCTGAATTTTCCTTCCGCTCTACCTGCCTTACTACTTCCACTTCCTCCTCAGATCACCTCAACCCATCGATACACACTTCGGTGAGTCCCCTCTTCCTACGCTGATACATAACATACCGACAAACGTAACCTTTCTTCCAACTCCACATTCATGCACCAATAATTTACTTCCGCTAAACCTCACTACACATGTTATTATCACTGTCAAAGTGCACACAATCGACGTTGACATGTGAGTAGTGTGCACTCAATTATATTTGTTTCATGCATACCATTCACTTGTTGAATTCCTTCCACTCGTGTCATTGCATGGAATTTCAACAACATCCCTTTCTTTCACTTTGTTGCACTGCATATCGAAAAGGTTCGCCTCTTTGTTTCCAACCCATTACTTGTCGATAAGTTTCCCTCTCCTATCCTTGATACGTCAATTGAAGGACGTCGACCGCTCATCATCAACAAGTGCATCAAGGATGACCTTCTGCCTCTCGCCAACAGTGACTAGGTCAACGTGGCCCACTTTCATCTTGAGGCTTATCTCATCCCCCTCCCACCTCGGATCCATTCTTGTTGCACTCATCAATCAATCTCCTTACAGTTCCAATGACTAGACTCTTCATTTCTATCTAGAGAGTTGGTCAATAATTACCTATCTCACATAATTCGCTTCAAATGGTAGTCGTAATCAAGTTTGTAATGTTCCATAGTGGATTTCTTCACACACATGGTACTAGCTTGTTTTCTTTGCGTTTCTTGATGCCATGAATAAATATTCATAGTGGAAGCCTATCCTAGCATCATATGGGTTAATCACAACTCATATTGGTCTTATGTTGGTTCTGAAATTTTCTTCAGGATAAATTTTTTCCTTTCAGCTCCTAGACAGTACTAAGCGCACTGGACGTCAGTTGGATGTTTTGGCAGATTTATAATTTTGTGAGACTGACACATAACCTCACTATTAATGGGTAAATCATGAGCTTGTACATCACAAATGACCCAACAACTATCATAATTAAATTTGGGTGAAGCATCAGCAAAGAGAGACCTGAAATTTCATTAAAAATGCCTTTGAGTGCAATTTTCGGCATCTGTCAAAATGAAACTTTCTTCCTTGAAATAGTCCAGCCATATATTTTTCTCCATTATTATCCCAACGCAACTCATGGATTCATAATCCGATGCCCACAAGTTCCAAAACAAATCAATTAGGATTTCTCATCCAAACTGGCCTCATCGATTGTTACATGAATGAAACACTCGATTGACATGAGTAGCAAAATCACCAAGAGCACCTCCCCACGTACTACATAACACAAAAGACAACACTCTAATAAGATGTTGTATGGGCAAGATTTGAATGATTGAATCCTCAATAATGGTGTTGGCATAGACCCACTATGGTTCTAACTTATTCCGGTAATTATTGGTTTCATAAAAAGTTATTTTAAAGTTAATGGATATTAATTTTGAATGATTTTTTATTTTATTTAAAATATGAATTATCTAATTTAATGTGCACAAAAGAGTTAACCATTGACAAACCTACATCATAGACTTTGAAACCAATCCATTAGAGAATTTAATAGTAAGTGCTCCTATGTGAATCTAAGCACTTCACAATAAGTTCTTTGATTCGCATCGGAGCTGTTAACATAAAGTGTTCCGATAACTCATAAAGTGTTCCTTATCGAAACACTTTATGGAGGTTCAAAGGAGTTAAGGTTTTATTTCGCTTACTTCTCTAGCTGTCATGGGTTCAAAGGAGTTAAACTCTGTAAGTTTAGCAAATGAGTGCAGTAGCTTCGAATTTGAAGAAAGCCTTACCTGGTGTGTGGCACCGTCATCTTATTTGTTAGACTGGGATGATAACTGGTGTTAGGAGAGAAAGGTTATCAATGTCAATGTTGATTGTTATGATCATTGAGATAATGTATATCCAAAAAGGATATTGGTTGTGTATTATGCCTACTCATAAATTGGAGAGATTTCCTTAGAGTTTTCATGTACTATTGTTGAAATTGTTAATACAAAAAATCCATTAGGACCAAATTTTGATAGAAAGAAGGACTCTCATGTGTTGTTGTTTTACTATTTCAAACACATATTTCAAAGCATGTTTGTTTATAGACTATTCTGATGCAATATATGTTTTCTTGCAATTTTTTTTACTCTTTCTTATATTACATGTCCTGAGCAAATGAGTTGCCAATCCATGTCATATAGTGACTTAGACTATTCTGGTTATAAATTCATGTCATGTGCTAACTGACTTTATTTCTTCATTTCAACTATCTAGGTGAAGCTATTGGTAGAGTTAGTTTCATTTCACATCTCATTCACTTATGTTAATTCACTCCCAACTAGGATAGGATAGATTAGAAGTATATTAGATACCTGCATTTACATAGTCTTCATCTACATCTTTGATCTGCATAACCATCCATCATTCATCCTCATCGGTACACCGAGACGCAACTTGTAATACCAAACCGTGAATGGTTGTCGAGCTAGAATTTGGATGGGTTCCCTATTCCAAACAATGGGAGGTCTAATTGAGACTCCTTACTAGAGGTAACCCCTTACTATTATGAGGCGAATTTAGACCCCTCAATAGAATTGGCTCTAGAAGGAGGGTCAAATGACAAGCCCACCCATGTGGAATTATTTCACTTAACTTTTAACCAACCCATGAGTCCTCTTTGTACCTATGTATGGGATGGCCCTTTAAGTATTTCAAGACCCACTTAGGTCATTTCAATCAAGATAATCAATCTCTTATCAAACCCCAAATTTGATGGTGATGGGCATGTCTCTGCATTCACTCATCTTAATCAGTTTGACATCGCTCTACGAAATATAAAGATTATACAAGACAATGAAACATGTCGACTATTCATCCTCACATTTGAAGGGAAAATTAAAGCTTCATTTAGGACATCACCAGGAAAATCAATTCATAGCTAGAAACAACTTATGGAAATGTTTATCGCAGATCATGAAGATTGTGTATATGATGAACTCTTTGACAAAGTTAAAGAAATCTGTAGGCTCATCTATTTATAATTTATTCGTAATAGTTATGCAGATCTGTCATATATTTTCTGAAAATGAAAAACCTTCAAAGGTCTAACTAATCTCGAATTGGTTTTCCTATCTTGTCTCTGATCTTGAAAGGTGCGACCCGAATGTCCAAAACATCTCTAATTTACAAAATTCATGTTTGATCGCTAAAGAAAAGGGATGCACAATCTATAATAAACACTCTATTACAACTATGGGGGAATATTTACCAGAAATATCAAACCCCTTAGACATAAAATGTGAAATACTTAATGACACCCCTTCAAAAAATCATGAACATATTGTGGTCCTTGATGAATCCCTCACTGAAGAAATCTCGTCATCTTTCGAATATGAATATTTTCATGCCCTTTATACAAATATGTTTGATGGAAGTCACCTGCATGAGCGGGCATATATTTATCCCACATTACACTCTTCACATTGCCCTTTTATTGATGAAACATTGAATGATAAACTAGATCTAGAAGAGTGCCCAACCCTGATTGACCAATCTTTCCTTCCTAATGACAATTCATCCATGACACATAACCCTTCGCAATCTGGACTTCTAGATCCTGTTAAATCCCAGTTTGATATCAAAACCCCCATTTGCAACAACTGCTTTTCTATTCCAAAATTAAATGTGAGCACTAAACTATCATTTGTTGATCCTTTACAATTTGAAATTTCTAACTTGGATGCACATATGTTAGTCACTAAAAATATAAAGTATGTAGAACACAATGATTTTGGGGATTCTCATGAAGAAATTATAGCAAATGAATAACCCATCACTATGCAAAGTACAAGAAACATCGAGCTGATCCATTGAATGCCATCATATCAATCTTCTCTAGAATTACCCATTACTCCCGAGGAGAAGATACATCACTCATCTTTGGATTTTGTCCCAGTACTCCAACACTCCTCGCATGATTTTGTTGATGTCATAGGATGAGATTTGGAGTTATCTTTCACTCAATGTTTCCCTCAAATAATCTACCATCAGCTCTCCCCTCAGCATGCGAAATATGTGAAATTTAAACCAGGCAGATTTGGATTGATAATGAGACACTCCAATTCTAACCGATAATTATATCATATCCTCATTGTCTTACTTCGACCCCTAGGATCAATGACGCCACCCACGCTGGGACTCCTTCACAAGATACATAGCATGTAAATTTCATTCACGAGCCTCATCAGGTATGTCACTCATTATTGATTTCCTTCCAACATTCATATAGGTATCAATGTAAATTATTTAACATAATTGAATCTTGGTTGGAATAAGCTTACATGTCTACCTGTATCATCAATCTTAACACCACCAAATTTGACCTGCTAAGTGGAAACTTGCTTCAATCAATTATTCCAATCTTTCATTTCACAATGCTTCATTCTTTGCAATTGACCTTCAATAAACATGCAATCACTCATTTGGATTTACTGGACTAGCTTCATTGGCACTATGCTTACACCTAACCTTCTTTTAGCCAGTGTAAGTTAGGTTAGGAATAGGATTATCATAGTTCTTTTTTCTTAATTTATTCTTTCATAATTGAGATGTTGATGCCTTTTTCCAGTTTTAGCATAGATTTTTTTTATTTTTTTTTATCGCTTAAAAAAGGATCACTTAATGCGATTAGTCTAGTTTGTAGTTCATGAAGGTGTTCTTTAGTTTAAGTTGTTTTTCATCAAATATTTTTTGTTTTTCACTTAATGATTTTTTGTTTTTATCTAACTAAAATCTTGGGTTAATCTTTGTTTTCCTTCATCTTCATGATGAAACAATGTGTGAGAATTCTCTGAGAGGTTTAATTGAAAAATTCACTTGTCTCATAAACATTTACCCTGGCATTGATACTTGGCTAGTTGGTTACCCCAAAATGTTAAAAGAATATCTACTAGGGAATTATTTACAACTTGCCAAGATTGAGATTGGATTGAAGGAATCACATATGTTGTTCACAACCTTGCTCAAGATTCTGTCTATTGAACAAAATCATTAAAGTGATTGTTACTCTATGATAGAGGGCATGCATGGGATTCTATGGTGCAATTATCTTTTTCCCAATCCTAAAATCTATTTTCACTCATGGGGGGAAATTAAGTGTGCTTCGCATCCGACATATGCCTCAAGGAATAGAGTATTAGGTTTAAATATTCCTCTAACAATTCAATCACAATGATATCTAATCTCGATGATATTAATCATTTGAATGGATTTTGAGCACTTCACTAAGGTAGAACAAGTGATCAATTCAACTACACTCAATTGCTACCCAAAAGTAGAGATCCCATTAGAAAAACCAACACTCAAGCTCAAATTTACTCTGTCTCCTGGAAAATGGAACGGGTGACACTCATGGTTTGATCTACCACATTGAGATAAATTTTTATCATAGTTTTCAGATTACTATGGCGAGGATCTTCAAAATTTTTTTCCAGAGATTGATCATGGAAAGAAAAGAAGGACAAGAAGGACAAGTGTTAACGGAATATTTCCCCCGTGGCTTTGGGTCAAATCACAACAAATCCAGACTGTATTGAGAAGACTAAAATCTTCCCTCATAGAAAAGTATATAAAATTGAAAGAACAACTACTTTTTCTAGGAGAAAGTAGGGAAAGAAAGAAGGAGAAAGAGTGCACCTTAAGTCTCTCTTTTGATGTCGATCCTCTCTCCTGCTTCTCGAAGAGATACTAATCCTTTGTTGGAACCATCCTCCAAAATAGAATCACGACAAGCGTTGCTACGAGGTAGTTATATAATCAAATAATATACATTTCATGTACTATATTCAAAGAAAAAATTAATATAAGAAAAGAAAAATAGTTGTTGTCATAGGGTGTTTCGTTATCCCTATTTGGGTTGTCCAAGAAAGAGTATTTTGGTTGAGTTGATGCTTGAAAGATTCGTGGAAGAACCCAGGAAGTTGGCTCCAAAGCAGTGCAGAAAGCTAGTATGTCACCATTTGGAACAAAAAGTGAGTATGTCACCATTTGTTGCGCAATCAAAACAACCTCCCAATTTTCTTGTCTTAATGTCTCTCCAAGACAATAAATTGGCCCCCTCTTCAATTATTCCCACTAGGACCCCCACACACACTCTCTCTCTCATGTAAATGACTAATCCTAAATTTTCTTTCCTCTTTACCTGCATTACCACTTCCAATTCCTCCTCAGATCACCTCGACCTGTTTGTGTGCAGTGCCCTCTTCCTTCGCTAATACATAGTGTACCAACGCGCACAATCTTTCTTCCACCTCCACATTCACACATCAGTGATTTTTCTTTCGCTAAACCTCACTACACACATTCTTGTCACTGGCGAAGTGCACACAATGAATGTTGATAGGTCAGTAGTGTCAACACAATTATCTTCACTGTGTGCATGCCTTTCACCACCTGACTTCCTTCTGCTTGCATCGTTGCCTCACATTTTGATAGCATCCCTCTTTTTTGCTTCTTTGCACTACACATTGACAAGGTTTGCCTCTTCGTCGTCGACACATTTCATAGTGATAAGTTTCCCTCTCCTGTCCTCGATACGTTAGCTAAAGGATGTTGAACCCTCATCGTATCCAAGTTCATTGAAGATTATCTTCTCCCTCTCGCCAACACTAACTAGGTCATCGTGGCAACCTTTTGCCTTGAGGTTTATCTTGTCCCCATCTCAGCTCGAATCTCTTCTTACTGCGCTCATAGTCAATCTCCTTACATTTCCAATAACTAAACTCTCCACACATGTCTAGACAGTTGGTCAATAATTTCCTATCTCACAATCGTAATCAAGTTTGTAGTGTTCCCTAGTGGCTTTCTTCACGCACATGGTACTGGCTTGTTTTCTTTGTGTTTCTTGACGTTATGACTAAATCTTCATTGTGGAAGTCTCGCCTAGCATTATATGGGTTAATCACAACAACTGCTAGTCTTGCGTTGGTTCTGAAATGCACTTCAAGAGAAATTTGGTCCTTTCAACTCCTACACAGTACTAAGTGCATTGGGCGTCAGTTGGTTGTTTTGGAATATTTATAACTTTGTGCATTTGACACATAAACTCAGTCTTAATGGATAAATCAGGACGTGTGCATCATAGATGACCCGACAACTGACATAATTAAATTTCAGTGAAGCATCAACATCTCTTAAAATGAAATTTTATTCCTACAAACAGGCCAGTCATATATAATTTTCTCCATTATGATCCCAACGCAACTCATGGAATCCAATCGGATGCCCAAAAGTGCCAGAACAAATCATCTAAGATTTTTCGTCCAAATTGGCCTCAACAGTGGTTACATGAACAGAACACTTTATTGACATGAATAGCGAACGGCACTCCAATCTGACGTTGTAAGGGAAGGATTTGAATCGTCGGATAATGGTGTTGGCATAGAGCCACTATGGTTCTCGCTTATGGGAAAATTTGCTTTACTTATTTGGTTTCAGAAAAAGTTATTTTAAGGTTAATGCATATTAATTTTGAATGATTTTTCATTTTATTTAAAATATGAATTATCAAACTTAATGTGTGCAAAAGAGTTATCCATCTACAAAACTAACATCGGAGACTTTGAAACCAATCCATCCGAGAATTTAATAGTAAGTGCTCCGATGTGAATCAGAGTAGTTCACAATAAGTGCTCTGATTCACATTGGAGCTGTTCACAAAAAGTGTTCCCATAACGAATGGGAAAGGTTAATAAGAACCTCCCGGAAGCCATCAGAGCTGTTGAAATGAGCTTTGCCGAAGTCGTTGGAAGTCTTGAGAGCAAGTGCTCCATAGCAATTGCTCTGAATTTCAATCGGTGAGCTTAGTGGGAAGTGTGCTGACAGCTTGGGCGAGTTTGAGATGATGAACCCGGACGAATCACCTCAACCTTCCACAGGCTCTATAATTAAATGGAATCTACAGGCTATATGGTCGTCTCCATCAACGTTTTTATCTATTTGCAGTCTTCGGGAATGACAAAACTGTAGCTGCTATATGTCATATCCCTCTCGATTTTCACCATCGGCAGTTTCAGCCCGATCCCTCTCGATTTTCACCATCGGCAGTTTCAGCCCCTGTACCAGTTTGACGCGTCTTCGTTGCCGAATCGAGATGCATGGTTCAATGCGGTGGACGCCGTCCCACTTGCCAGCCATCGATCTAACTCTCAAAACGCTAACACGACGTCCAAAACACCAATCAAAGCGGCTTTTTAATAAGACAATTAGGAGATTAGGGTTTGGAGTTTGAATCCGCGTAGAAGGTGAAGGTGCCATGGCCAACAAGATGGTGCGCGCCCCTTTGTCATAGCGCTTATTAGCTGTGAAAAAGAATGATATGGTTCGAAACCCCAGACCCTCATCGAATTTTGTTGAAGGGACGATTAGGGAATGAAATCTAAGGGAAACCACAAAATCTAAGAAAGTGCCCACAAAACAAGAAGCAAACCCTCAGACGGAGAAAGAGAGGTTTTAAAGATGTAACGACAGTCGATTTCTGTTCGCCCATGAACTCGAAATAAAATGCCCATGAAATCTTGAATAACAAGACAGCAAGAAGGGTTCGTGCGAAATGAGATGATGAAAGTGGAAGAGTTACATAGCCACAGTTCACGGGAAAATAAACTCGCCAAACGTGAAGCATTTCCAGGGCGTCGGTTAACGTGATAGGAGATCTTGATTGACTGCCGGCTTAGTCAAAATCATGAGGGTTTTACCCCTTATTCGAACTATCATGCGTACCCACTGTGCTTCGGATTCCATTGACACAATGATCAGAGTGCAAGAGCGACAGCTACCAACCTCGCTCCCAAAGCGTTCAAACGCCTAGAAAATAAGATAGAACGCTAGGAAATCCAATGAATTTTCCCTAGAAGGTGACTTTTTTTTCATCTTTTTCCCTCAACCAAAACCGATAAAGAAATCCCTCGTTTCAAAGAGTTTCTCTTTTGACCGACAAGACCTATATTCATTAGCTCTTGTATAACTTGGAAAAAGAAACTCTCATACTATATGTGGAGCATTACACAAGTAAGTTGATAATCTCATTCCTCATATCACTTCTAAGCAAGACATATCCGAAAAGAGGGAGCATTGCGTCTGCTAGGGTTTTGAGGGTCGTGTAAGTTTCCAGCGCTGTGGGCTCTGCAGCTTGGCTTCACCAGCCGCATCCCTTGTCTCCTCGGTGAAGTGCGGGCGGAAGAACAACAGGGAAGGGTGGAGCGAGAGGCAGAGGAAGGTAGCGGCGGCGGCGGAGGAGGAGGATTCACACTCTACGCTTGGGTGTGTGAACCTTATGCAGGGGCAACGACTTCTCTCTGGCAGAATTTAGGGGCCGAGGTGGCTACTCAGGGCCAAGGGTAGATCGTGAGGAAGAGGAGGTGGCAGCGAAGGAGGATTCGAGCTTTGCACTTTGGGTGTGTTAATGCGTCGTGTGGAAGCGTGAACCCTATGTAGGAGCGAGGGCTTCTCTGTGGCAGCGTTTAGGGGTCGAGGCGGTTGCTTGAGGCTAATTTTTGGGACATTGTACTGCTTTCTCTTTTCCTTTATTAACTTTCTCCATCTTTTTGGTCAAGAGACCAATATTGGTGAAAGATTCATGGACTATTTCGTTTCCTTTTGTCGTCCTTTGTAACATCTCTTGAATAGAGAACAAATTATATTTTATAATATAATAGAGAAATTTTCCCATTGGAAAAAAAATTGATAATATCTTAGTGAAGCTTTAAAGTGTTAGGTTGACTTGGCACACGAGTGAGAGAATGTTAAGCCTCAAGTAAAGAGGATTGGTGACATGGGAAACTTTTTCTTTAGATTTAAACCACGCCCTTGTTGATATTCGTGGATCAGTGATATCCACGGAAGGATATGACTCCACGGTTTCTATTTTGCTTAATTCTCTAGTTGTCAAGGGTTCAGAGGAGTTAAACTCTGTAAGTTTAACAAATGAGAGAAGTACCATCATATTTGAAAAAAGCCTTACCTGGTGTGTGGCGTCGTCATCTGATTTGTTAGACTGGGATGATAACTAGTGTTAGGAGAGAAAGGTTATCAATGTCAATGTTGATTGTTCTGATCATGCATAGATCATGTCTATCCAAAAGGGCTATTGGTTGCATATTAAGTCTACTTATTATGTGACTTCTTAGATCATATAACCAAACCAAGAACCCATGAATTTGCTAATTGAGAAAGGATGGAAGCAAATCTGCTCAGAAGCTCCTAGTGTGCACATGCTTCATTTCTTCAAATCTTGATTTTCTTCGGAATGTCTTCATTGGAATTTAATGTATTGAACCTCGAGCCTATATCTTTCACTGGTGAAAAATACCTACTGAGCGACGAAATCCATGTTGAGTCGGGCTCTTCTCATGAAGCAAATGGTTTAGAACCGGACCTCAACTGAGCCACCACTGATCTACATGTTTCATCCTTTAGACTCGTAAGGAACAGATGGCGAAGATCCATAGAGAGGGAAACCCTTCCTAGGAAAGTCTCATATTCTAAGCAATTGGTTGTTATTATCCTTCATCATCTATGAAGAGGCCAAGAACAAAATACACACACAATGATTGGAATTGTGAAAATTTGTAAATGGAACACCCTCGAGGGGCCTCATCAACATGATAGACAACGCACTTACATTACACCCTGAGACACTCACAACTTTATCTGCAGTGCACCCAACAAAGATCATAATACTAGCACGTGTTAGCATCGACACGATAATTATTAAGCTGATATTTTCATTGAACGAAGTTATTAAGAACATGTGTTTCCTCCTAAGAGGTCACATGTTCAAATCCAGAGAAGGTAGGGTATGTATACCTCCGTAGACTTTACCAGTAAAAATTGTTGGGCACATGGATCTCATACAACAATTTGGTGTCTCGCTTGGTCATAAATTATTATTATTATTATTATTATTATTATTATTATTGCACTTGGGCATAACAATAAAGTAACTATTATGGAAGCTAATAATGAAAATCAAGATAGATGATATATAATGTACTATGAAATGGAAAACAAACAAGGGATATTTGAAAGGAGAAGGAAAAGTGATTGAAGATGTGTAAAGAATTATTAGAGACTTCATCAAACTTACCTAGATCAATTGCAAGAATGGGCTATGATGCAAGTTGGAGGAGTTTCCATCAACTCCTTCAATTCAAAATGAAGGAGTTTACATCAACTCCTCATATGCAAATCAAGAGAGTTCTTGTTAACTCCTCTTAAACCTTTAGTAAATCACCCATAATGTTTGACTTGAGTCTCCATTTCATAGTTGGAAAGGTCTTTCCAATATATATGACTTTATAATTATAAGTTTTAATAAATTCCTAAGCTATTTCCCTCATTTTTCAAGATGAATCTATGGTACCTTGTTGGTAGCTCTAGTGAACATAGTGCCTCAATCATGAGCAGACGAACCATGAATTGAATCCATAGAAGTTTACTTGATATTTCAATTATTTAATGCCTTAATTATATGTGTTCTAATGATTTGTCTTGATAGTTTATTTGTAGTTACTCTCATATATTGTATGTTGAATGACATCGGGTATTGAGTGGAGGAGGGTCGCTCTCATCATTCTCACGATGAATATATAGATAAATATGACGAAGGAGCAATAAAAAAAGATGTAGCAGTGATAGCGGAGTAGCAAAGAAAATATCAGGAAAATGGATGAAAAGGAGATATAGAAACTCGATGATGATCGACTGTCAAACTCAAATGACAAAGATGTTCCCATGCCCATGCCAGTCTTCATGATGCGTGAGACACATATAGCCAAAATCCATGACATCCAATAAACGTAAGATGACAAATTCAAATTTTAACTATTCTATTTGTTTCTCTTCATTACAATGGGAATAAGACAAATGTTGGAAGGTGAAAGGTCATAGAGGAAGGTGGAAGGCCAAGGGTCACACTCAACCTCATTAAATTCTAAAATTGTACCCAAAGAAAGGGATTTTGGCTCTTCAAACATTGTACACCTTTGAATCATTGTTTGAATACAGTTTCAACTAAAATTGGAGAGCTCTCCTTAGAGTTTTCATGTACTATTGTTGAAATAGTTAATATGGAGAAGCCCTCAAGGAAAAATTTTGACAGAGTGAAGGACTTGCATGTGTTGTTTTTGTGTTGTGAACTATTTCAAGAAGAATTTTTTCTATTCACGTGGGTTGTAAAAGCATGTTTTTATATGGACTATTCTAATGCAATATATGTTTTCTTCCAATTTTGTTACTCTTTCTTATATTACATGTCGTAAGCAAATGAGATTCCAATGTATTTGATATAGTGACTTATACTATTTTGTTTATATATTCATGTGCATATGTTATCTGACTTTATTTATTCATTTCAACTATATGGGTGAAGCTATTGGTAGAGTTGTTTTCCTATCACAACTCATTCACTTACGTTAATTCGCTCCTCGCTAGGATACGATAGATTAGAAGTAGATTAGATACCTACATTTAGATAGTCTTCATCTACATCTTCTATGTGCATAACCATCCATCATTCACCTTCATCAGTGGATTGGGCCACAATTGGTAAGAAAAAACTGTGAATGGTTGCTGGGCCAAAATCTGAATGGGTTCCCTATTCCAAATGGTGAAAGGCCTAATTGAGACTTTGATGCAGGAGCATCTCTCCATGTCAGCCAGCCAGCCAGCCAACCGTGTCAAGCGCGTGCATTCAAGATGAAGAGAGGCGCAGCCCTCATCTTCTATTTTGTAATTGAATGTAATTTAATGTCTAGGTTGTTGAGCCATAGAGCCATGTCTTTGTGCAGGCATTAGGTAGATAGGCCTTTAGTGTTTTATAAGGCTGAGATCTAGATCCGATGTTGGACTAGACAACCCATTCAATGTAATTGAATAGGGTAGGTAGATTAGAGGGAAGACCTCGAAGAGCCTCCTCATGTAAAAAGATGAATTGTATCTCTTTAGTAGTT